>JXPH01018145.1:265-14039 GCA_001014845.1 Mochlonyx cinctipes
GTAGAAAATTTCTAAATATATGAAATTTAGTTTAAGGGTAAGAGTATACCATCTCTTGTTAGGGCCTAGGATCAAAATTTAAGTTAGGCAAAAGTGGTATTTTCGACTCGCCAAAGGGCAACTAGGATCTCCAGAAGAATACTTAGGGTGGACTTTGTGTAGAAAATTCTTAAAATTTTTAAATTGTGGTGTTTTGAGTTGCACTTTACATGTATTGTTTTTCCTTCAAATCTGAAATTCAGGTTACGGGCTAACATTTTGGTAAATATCTTGGACCATCGGCCAGACCCTGGCATCACCGATTATATATAGCGCGACTTGGGTAGAAATACACTATCTTCTTTAGCAAAAAATGATAGTTTTACTTAAAAATGTTGTAGATATGATTCAAAAATGGCGTTATACATTTAATCCTTGTTTCTGAACAAAAAGTTGGAATAATTTTGAATAAGTTATGAAAAATGGTCGGTTGCAAATGCCAGTTAAAATGTCGATGGCTTACTCAAAATTTGAACATTACGCATTACACCATTTGTATTTTTCAATCATTGCTACCATATTCTGAAGCAAAATTTTTTGCTCAATAAGGTTGCGATTAGTCACCTAAGCCGCCTATAAACTATAGAGGCGTTGCCGAAGTCTGCTTTGGATCAAAATTGAAAATGAACCAAGTAACCAGTAGGCCTTTTTGGCCAGTTTGTTGTGTTTAATAAATGGAACTCTCAGTTCTTATGCCTAGCAAGTAATCGATTTCTGTACTTAAGTATTCTGAACCTGTGAAATATGGTATTACGGATACTCTTGGATACTAACCAAAAGCTAATTCCGAATTTGAGCTCATTCCGATCACTAGAACTCAATAATTCTGGATGTTCCTAGTACACTGGAGCCGCCAGATCTTGATGTCCCAGGCCCAGGGTCAAACATTTTTAGGAACTGTTCTTAGATACTTAACAAAAGCTTATATCCCTGATTTGAGCAAATTGCGATCACTAGAACTCGAGAATTCTGGAAATTCCTGGTGCCAAGTATCCAAAAACAGTTCCTAAAACAATTTGACCCTGGGACATCGGAATTTGTAGGCTCCTATGTACCAAGAACTTCCAGATTTCGGGAGTTCTAGAGATCGGAATGAGGTCAAATTTGAAATATAAGCTTTTGGTAAGTACCCAAGAACAGTTCCTAAAAATGTTTGGCGTCCCAGGGTCAAACATCGGGATATGGGAGCTCCCACTAGCCGGACACTTTCAGAATTCTCGAGTTCTAGTGATCGGAATGAGCTCAAATTTGGAATATAAGCTTATGGCAAGTGCTCAAAAACAGTTCCTGTGCTAAATTTGGGACATTATTATCCATTTTTGGTGCTTCTCATTACCAGATTTTCTTGGATAACTCTGTAAATACTTTTCCGATCCTCTTCAAAGTTTGCACATATCATCTTTGTCGAAGTAATGCGCCCTTTTTTCAAAGAATTTTGCAGTGATTCCGATGCAGTAAAAATAATATTATTGCACACAATGCAAATTGATTATGAGTTTTAGTTGAAGAAAGTTATTTTTTGCGGATAATTAAAAAATTCCACATAATGCATCCTTTTTCCGAGAATTTTTTTGGTGATTAGCATGGCTGTTAAAAGGTGCATCGATTGTTGCAAAGTAATTTCTAATTCAACTACTTTGGTTCGATTTGAAGCTTTTAAATTCAGTGCGCTGAAAATGTGCTGCAACAATCGATGCACTTTTTAACAGTCATGGTGATTAGGATATGGTAAATTCAACATTATTTCACACAATGCACCCTTTTTCTTAAATTGATATTTTGCCGTTAATTAAAAAATCCCACTAATGCACACTTTTTCAAAGACCTGTCAATTACGGGTGAACATTTGTGCTCTAGTGATCCACGGATACACAGCTGTCAAATTGACTTGTGCACCAGTGGAGAACTGATGCACCTCCGTCAAATTGACAAGGGAAGACCGTTGGCTGGTAGTCCATGGACGATACCCGTCAAATCAACTTGTTTTGGTTGGGGTTTTTATGATAAACTGGAAGCGTTAGACAGCACCTGTTGAATGCACTGGACTTTCCATACATGACGGGTTTTATTTTTTGAGTGCAGGCTTATTTATAACTTTGATAAATAAAAGTGCTGCTTAGGAGGCCCAAAGAGAAACCAAAGCGAGGGGGCTTCAGGAATGATATTTTGTATAGAAAATTCCAGAATATTTAAGGCTTGGGTAACGGTTAGCATTTTGGTTAAATCAAAATTGAAATTGGTTGAAGGTGGTCCACATTTTTTCTTGCATTTTAAAAGTTTTGGCTTGGTTATGATTTTTGAACTGATTGTATTTTTATCAATTTTTTACGAAGCTATAGAATAAGTGCATTAAATATTATCCAACGTAAGCTATGAAAAATTTAATGCTTAATGTTATCAGCCATCACCATAACTTATCAATAATCACGTAACATCGTCGTATCGTAGGTCACGTAAGGTATAAAATGAAATGATATCAAATTGATCATGTTCATTGGTTTTATTGCAGCAATAAAAGCATGCAATCAAAACCTCAAAGCTGAAAAACTCACTTCGGCCTGCCTGACCAAAATCTTCTCATCAATTACAATTTCTCGTTAATTTTCACGCTTCCATTTCGTGTCGAATTCAAAATGCTTTAAAATTGCATGCTTTGCAGACATATTTCGTAAATAAATTTCGATTGATATTAAATAAAACACAACTGTCCGTGTGTAATCAACTGTATCAAAATCAGAAAATTTGAATACGTTGTGGGCACTTTTTCAACCACATTTTTTGAATCAGATCTTGATATTTTTATTTTGGTTTTTTACTTTATTTTTATATTTTTTATTTTGGAAGAAAGTGATTTCATTGTTACATAACGCCCAATTTGTGGGCTGCTTTTAAACGGAAATTTTCTTTACTTCTGTTTCAATAAATTATTAAAAACAACTATTAAATTCCATTACCACAACGAGGAATTTTAATTAGGGTGATAAGTTAAAATAAAACATTATCTTGATAAAAAAGAAATTCGATTTTTACATATTTTTTTCTGCTTCTTATTCTTACATTTTTATTACATACATATATATGTACTTCATTTTAATGTAGATTTTGTTACCAAATTTAATATTTCAGCAACTCCTCACGATCAATGCAGCATCTGTGCCTGAGTCTGAGAGAGGAGAGAATTGTTGCTGATCAATGATTTCGATTAAATATATATTGTACATCGTGTATCATTTTCTTCTTTCGTTTGATCTTAAAATAAAATCTCGGTTGCACACACATGTCTTATCGGTATGAATTATCAACTTTTCTGCCCACTCTCGTATCAAAGTAAGCATATGGTGTTCAGATCAGCAAACATAAAAAGGCATGAGCATTGATGTTATAATGTTCCAAGACATAATATGATATGTTTTGATTAATCTGACATCATGTCGTTCATTTGTCATTTATGATTTAACATTAAAACATTCTGTCAAAACATTTCGCTTTCAATATAAAAAATAAGCAATACATAACGAATATTTTAAATTATTGCAGTTTTAGTACAAATTTACTTATTCTTGTACCGCAATAAATTTTAAAAATTCTAGTAAATCTAGTTATAATGTAGTCATTCAGTTCTGTTAATTGTAGCAGTTTCAGTTATTGTATTTTGTTATTGCAGTCATAATTCTAGTAATCCTATTGACCCCTTGATACTACTTGCAAGAACGTTAAGGTTTATCTACGTAGCTAGTGAATGCAATGTTTTCTGTTATTTTAAAAATATGGTTGTGGAACCTTCCACCATCTGTTGCAAAATATCTTATAAGTCTAGAAAGGAATAGATTACGCAAAATTGTGTCAGCAATTACAGGACAATATAAGTTATGACCACTTGCACAAACAAGGCCTGAACTTAACAAGATTGTGTCGGTTTTGCACCAGTGAAGCTGAGTCAGCCTTTCACGTCGTTTTTAATTGTCCACACAAATAGTTTCAGAAACGATATTTTTTAGTTCTTTAAACTACAAAGTTGGCATATTATACCAAGAATTATGAAAGTTTATGATTAAGTGGAGTGGCATCATCAATGATCACTACGTCCCTCCTAATGGCACCCCTAATAAGCTGGAGTGATGTTAGGAGCGGAAGCACAGAAAAAAATACTATAGAAGTTAAAGTTATGAAGCCGAATCGGTATGGTTCTTTTATTTGTAGCGAGGTTCATCTTCAAGCGAACCTTTTTTCCATCATAGGAAAAATTACAGACTCTAAATTACACAGACCAGACGTGGCTAATGATTGACAGTTGTCTTCTTCATGGTTTTTCTTTATGTTAAACAAAATAACGCTGAAAGCTCATGCAATGTTTATGTATTTTCATTTACTGGTGTATGATTATTATTATTTGTATCCCGAGATTCGGGATTTTATCCCGAGATTCAGAACTTTTTATAGGTGTTTAGCTCCAAAACAACTTATGTATTTGTTTATGCTTACTGCATCAGCTGGGGGCGAATCTATGTCCCCCTCCCGCATCTTTTTAGGTAAGTCAGACACTCTGAAATTTTTTTATGCTAAAAAAATGATCCGATAAACTTATTCTCAGTAGATGGACACAAAACAATAATCAAATCGTACTTGTAAACTACACCCGATATTATATAACTCTTCAAACTAGAAAAGTTAAAGTCTAGAGTATTGTAATGGATCTGTTTATTTAATTTTTCTTTGCATTTTGACCATTTTAAGCAACTTTTTCAGAGAAACAAATTTTTTTTAAATTTTATCGAATATAAGCTTTTCTTTCCTATATATAGATATGATGAAAGAAAGAAAGAAAATCTAAAACTGAATATACAGCAAAAAAAATCCAGCTTAAATTATCGAACTAACGTTCGGAAACTGTGTGTCACCTGAATTGTTGTTAAATTTAACTCATTCGTAAACTCCTCCAGTTGAACTTTATGAATGATTGTTTGTAATTTTAAAATTCAACTCAAAGAGCTGAATTTTACGATTACTTAATCGTAAAATTCAAATTTGTTTTTACTGTGTTTAAACTGTAATATGTATAAGAATAATTTTGATTCATGCCACATTCCAAAATTGCACTTGCATCAACACAACAGACAAGTATTTTTTAAAATTAAACATAAATTGATGACATTTTATTTTAAAAACAGTAATCCTTGATATGACAATAAAGGTTTAATGTGGTGTGAATAAGATTTTCCTATATCTTAAATATTTCCTTGACCAAATATCAATTTTATGACCCACCGCCGTCTGGGCAGCCGCAACTGCTCTGAAGAGAGCACCACTAGACAAAGAGTTGTAAAACCGTTTCTTATGGTCACCATAAAATAATGATCTTCTTAAAATATAAAACTGTATTGCATGTAATCATGAGCATTAAATTAATTTATGGTACACCACTATTTATAACTGGTATTTCTTTACGAAACATCACGACATCAAAATGTCGTTTCATAATTTATTAATAACTTTATTTACCGTCAAAATCAATTAATTTATTGATCAAGAATCTAAATACTAAATATTATATATTATTTTGGTGCAGAGCTCTAGACAGACGACGATCATTAATCAAAAAATTCACAGATCTAATATCGCGCGAAAATTTGAATTATGAATTTTGTGTGGGAAAAGTCATAAATCACAAAAAAAATATCTTCAGGAAATACCTATATCAATCAAATGTTGCTATTTTTTGGATTATTTTTCTGTCATCAATCATTTCTGCACGAAATTCAATTAAGAAAAAAACTGAAATGATCAATACACTATGATAACAAGCATTGAAACATATATTTTTAATAATGGGGTCAAAGTACATACAATTTACCATATCTTCTCTCAGATAAATCAGTTTCAGCTGGAAATTAATTAAACGATTTGTAATTTTGTGACATCCAAGAATATTGAATGTGCATAAATCACTCAACTCAATTCATCTCATACATATTGGATTTACTTTTCATATTATGCAAATAAGTATTTATGTTGCGAAACATCTTAAGCGAGAACCATCTTCAATTCAAGGTACATATCTGAGCTGACTCATCAAAAATAATTTTTTTCCAAATTCAAATATCAATCTCTTTTACGGCAAAATAAATTTCTAATCTCCCGCATTTCTCCATCCACAAAAAGTCTTTCTTCGAAGAAAGATAAAAAACAACAAATTTATTGTTATCGTAGAAGCATTTTAATGCAGACCAAAAGCTTCATTAACATAATATACTCTCATTATTCAAAACACTCTTAAGCATGTCGAATATGGAAATTATTCCGCCAATTTAAAGCGTTTAATAAAATTACCATATGATCATGACTTTTACAACATTTCAATAAACATATTTGAAGAAATAAAAAGGCATTCCTCCAATTTATTGGCGAGGAAACGTTAACATATTTTTGAAACATTTTTAACGCAGTTTTATGTTGTTTTTTTTTCAAAGTTGTAAGGTATTTCGTTAAAATGCATTTATTTGGGTGCAGTAAAATTACAAAAATTAAAAAATGGTTACAGAAATATTGACATAACTACTGAAAGTGAACGAATTACCAGAACTACTTGCATTTCCTCTTGATCCATAGAGTGAATGCCTATCAACTACAAAAGCGCGGGTTCAAATCCAACCCATGACGATTGAATTAGCTTGCGTTTTTTCATCGTCGTCGAGAAGATAAATTATTACTGAATAATAGGGTAAACAAAGTAATTTCTGACATGTATCGTCAGAGCCTTGCTATTAAGAAAATACTTCCTGCAAAAAGTTAAGTATAGGATTTCTAGAATTAAAACCATTATGTTTACAAAGCATTATTACAAGAAGTGCAGATACACCAATTCTCTCGCTAAATCAAGGTAACTTTTGGTGACAACAGTGTTTTATGGACAACATACGAAGGTCGATCAATCAGTACCCATGTTTGAAGATAGGTGGGGTTGAAATTCAGACTGATTCATATGTTAGTTTTAATTTGGCAGCCACGTGGGTCTCGTGTTTCTCGATAAAATGAAAAAAGAACAATATGTATCGATCCGTAATTCGCTTTTTATTTTTGGATGGAAAAACAGGCGAAAAAATAAAAACAAAGTTAGATGCTGTTTGTGGGGGCCTTTCACCATCTATGACAACCGTAAGATATTGGTTCAACGAATTTAAACGTTGTCCTACATCTGTTTTTGATGAGGAGTGCCCGGCCACCCGGCAGACGTGGTTACCGAGGAAATCGTTGGAAAGGTCCACGACATGGTTCTTGCTGCTCGCCGAACGAAAGTGCGCGAAGTAGTATAGGCCATAGGCGTGCTGTACGGAACGGCAATTAATATTTTATATGATAAGTTAAGCATGCAAGAGGTGTCGGCCCGATGGGTACCGCGATTGCCTACGGTGGACAACAAGCGGATACGGCTGTCAATGTCGAAGCATTGTTTGAACCTCTTTAAGTGAAATTTGCTGGAGTTTTTGGGTCGTTGATGAAATTTGGTTACATTATCATACGCAAGAGATTAAGTGACAGTTAAAACAATGAACTTTGCGGGTTGAATCTGCTCCAAAGAAAGCAAAGACGGTCCCATCGGCCCAAAAGGTCATGGCCACGATTTTTTGGGATTCCAAGGGAATAATCCTCATTGACTTTTTGCAGAATGGAAGAACGATCATGAGGCAGTACTACAGTGAATTATTGAACCGATTCGATACAAAATTGAAGGAGACACGGCCCCATTTGGCTAAGAAAACAGTGCTGTTTCACCACGAAAACGCCCCAGCACATTTATCCAGAATTGTCGCGGCCAAATTGGATAAACCGCACTACGAATTGCTGCCGCACCCACCGTAGTTGCCCGTCTTGGCTCCTTGCAACTTCTTTCTGTTCCCAACATAAAAACGTGGCTCAGGGAAAGAACATTAGCTCAAACGAGGAGCTTATCATCGAGACAGAAGCGTATTTTGAAGAGTTTGACAAATCGTATTTTTTGGAGGGGTTAAAGGCTTGACAGAAACGTTGGGAAAAGTGTATTGAACTAAAAGGAGATTACGTTGAAAATATAGTTTTTAATAACTTATTGGCCGATTAATACCAAAAACAATAGGGTTCTTGACATGAATATTTAAAAAAAAATTCTGAAATTTTCAATTCGATTGGTCAATAATTACGACCGCTATCGTTGAAGAAAAAATGTACACAATCCACAATCCACAATCAACAATTCACAATCTACAATCCACAATCCACAATCTACAAACCGGCATACAGACATCCAACCAATTTTGATCGCAAATGATTCCTAGAGGTCCAACACGTGTTTTAAAATTTATTTGGGCGATTTTGATTTTTGGACAGTAAAGTAAAAATAAAATTGTGAAAAATTTGCCTCTTCATTCGTAACTCGGGTACTTATTGATCGCCCCTCGTAGTTTATTTCACCGAAATCCAGGCAAAAGTCTACCCACTACTAATTTTAGTTCGTGCTTCGAACTATTGCTCAGTTCAATTTTCAAACTTTGCGAGAGGTATCAGAGCACTGAACTTCAAAAACGATTTACATATTATAATTCGCATAGTCAAACTAATATTTTTAGTTAACTATTTATTTTAGTTCTTTCCCACTAAAAACAAGCTTGTGTTCAAGATTTTCTCTGACTATAACCCACTGATTATTGTATACCCGAATTTCGAGAAAAAAATACCTGATTGCTTGCCAAATGCAGGTATTTAAAAAAAATAATTATCCCAAGCCGAGGCTCAAACTCACGATCTCTTGCTCCTAAAACAGGATACTCGACGTAGTGATTATTGATGTTGTCACTCTGCTATATTATTTTTTTTCATCATATGATATTCTGGCGCACATTTTTAAGATTTCAAGTGTTAGAGTGCTGAATTCATTTTGACTCCAAAGATATTGGGATCCAGGGCGTGCAAGCGCCAGGACTTTTCATAAATCTTGAGTTCTTATTATCACAATGCGTTCAAATTTGGAACATAAGATTCTGGTGTGTATCCAAGAACAGTTTTTATGCTAAAATGAGGCTAATACAATCCGATTCTGGTGCTTCCGAAAACTAGACCTCATTGTATCTAACTCTGCACATTTTTATCAGACCCCGTCAAATCGAAATAAGTTCCGTAAACAAAGAAAAAAGCCACAATCCACCTCGTGGTTTCCAGTGTTTTTATCATTATTTTTTTTTGTGCTGATAAAGTAGTATACATTGTAATATTATCAATGTTCTGCGGATATATTTATGAGCAATGTCAATCTTTCGTAAACATTCAAAGTTTAAACAACAGAATAATTGAGAAAAATGAAGTAATTATAATATAATATGGTATATATTAAAAACAATAATAAATAAAATATCCTACGGTTTTCCCAGTATTGTTTGGATTTGTTTCATAGTGGCATCACATTTGCCTGCTGGAATTCTGACCGAAGTATATAATTGTGAAAAAATGCTGATGGATGGTGTGAATTTAGGAATGTTTTCATCTCCAAAAATATGGACGATAGTGACATAGAATTTCTAAGTGAAGGAAGCTACACGGTTGAAAGTGGGTTTTATTTTGTAAATTCTAGCATTTATAACTTAAATTCTAGAATATTTCAAAGGCTACAGCAATTTACAGCCAATCTAAGTGGATGTGAAATAAGAAATTTAAAAAAATATAATGCAAATGTCGCTCCACAACCATGGTATAATTTGGATCTATCCCATAATGAAATAGACAATATTCCAAGTGATTTCTTGAGCGATATAAAAGAACTAAAATATTTAGATTTTTCTTACCTATAATGAAATCAAAAATATTGAAGCAAATGCTTTTTCTGAAACACATAATTTAACTAAACTTAACTTGTCTTATAACAAAATCCAAAATATTACAGGAGTTTTTCCAAATAATAGCGAGATACAATATTTAGATTTATCCAAAAACTTAATAACTTTTTTAAATTTAAGTAACATTCGGGCTAAACATGTTTTCTGTCAAGAAAATTTAATTGAAACATTAATTTTATGTCCTTATGTTGAATTTGTGAATGCTTCCAACAATAACATTCAAGTTCTCCGAAGTGATGGAGATACTTCTTATTTAAAAGAGCTTTATTTAGACAACAATCCGCTGAAAGTTATTGGAAGTGGTACTTTTTCAGGCATGCTACAAATTCTTGGTTTGAAAAATGTTTCTCTTGAAGAAATTTATGAAGGCCCATTCAATAATATGTACTTACAAGATATAGAAGACCTTAAAATTGTGAGCCTGGAATACGCTTACACAAAAAATGTCTTTTGTCAAAACAATTCAATCGAAACTCTTGTAATTGGTAACGATACAGTCACTGTAAATGCTTCATATAATAATTTACAAGAAGTCTATTTTAAAGGTGAAATTGATAAAATTTCTTTAATTGATCTCGACGTGTCCTACAATCAAATTTCTGATATTTCTGGAATTGCTAAAATGATTGATTTGTCTTTTAATCCAATTGGAAAATTAAATTTTACAAGTTTTACTGATTTGGAAAACTTGAAAATCCTAAATTCAGAATAAGCCACAAACATGACAAATTTAGAATATGGAGTATTTTCACTTCTCAACTTACAAGCTCTGGATATTTCTTATAACGATATTCAATATATTGATATAGAAATTTTCGCATCATCTAGAAATTTAGAAAAACTGTTTCTCGATGTAAATAATTTGACAGAATTCAAGTACTAAAACATTCACCACTTATTTCCAAAATTGAAATATGTTGGACTATTCAACAATAACTGGGATTGTGAATATTTATTTTCCATAATTCGAGAATTCAATCAGCAGGCAATTTCAGTTTCTTTACATAATGTGAGACCAAGAGTACAAAATAATTCAAATATTGAAGGGATAGGCTTGTTCAAGCTCCAAGAATAACAGAAATGCAGAAACGAAGAAACCGGTGAAGAATTTTATTACAGTCTCTGAAGATTTGGGTGAAAATAGTGCTGGTAATAATTCTATTTTTAATTCGATCGTTAATACTTTAAAAGAACTGCTAAATGGAGTGAATAAAATATTAAACAAGTCTGAAAATTTCAAAATTGATAAAATGGTGAAACCTGTTGAACCCGAGGACAACATAAAATATACTGTATCAATTTTGGGAGTGTTAATAATGATTCTTATTATAATGTTTTGTATTTTATTAACTTTGATGTATGTTATATTAACAAGAAATATTTTTTATCGTGTAGATACTCAACAAAACAGAAGTAACAGTCTAATCAATTTAGAAAATACTCTATAAGATTTAGCTTGAATTTTATGTCACAAAAAATAATTAATTATTTAAATAAAAAGTACAATTTTCAAACAATTGGTAAATAGGAGTTTAATAATAATAATAATAAATAATAATACCTATAGTACCTTAGTAGAGGGACCAGGCGAGTCCTCATATTTCAGAGAACTTTCTAAGTATTAGTGGACCTACAGCTTATAGTGAATCCCGAACCACCACAACTTTAATGGTAATACTAATAGATCTAGAGGGAGCTCATATTTGCAACTTGACGATTTGATGATTTTTTTTCTACAATAATATAGATTTTGACGATACAAATCCTGATCCGGCCTTCTGTTGGCAAAATTTGGATTCATTCGAGGACAAATTTGCAAAAAAATATTCGCAATTTTGCCAGTTTTTAAAAAAGAAAAAATTGAAATCGTAGCTACGCATTGTTGATAATGTCTTTAGTAAGGATCCGTGATCCGTTGAGAGATTATTCAATTTTTGAATGGTATGGCCAGGAGAAGAAGTGGAAGATCCCAACTTCCATTTCTGCTGTTGACCTAACCATTGACTTTTTTCAAAGTGTAAAATATCCAGACCTTTAAAACCTACCTCGAACCACCATGACAGACAACTTTTGATTGAAATTGGAAATCTGCGAATGTTTTTTGCAAATTACTCAGGAAGGATTCAATTCTCATATTTTGTGAAGAACTATTTTTTTATCAGGGTATGAACGCCAATCAATTGATGCAAAAAAATTGTCATTCTCCCCTCTCTCTGTATAACGAGTTACTAGCTCACTGAGCCCATCAAATTGTGTTCGATTTTTCTGCAAGGAAACTGACTAACTTCTTCTACATGAACGCCTTCTATCCCATACTTAAGTTTTTGCAGCAAATATATTTTTGATAGCATGGCTCTGAGTCTGACGATACACATGTTGGAAAATGCTTTGTTTACGCTGTTATTCATCATCAATAGCCCATACAAAGTAATTCACTTATTTTGGGTCTGATGAAATTTGTAAAAAGATCTAAAACTGCCTATAAAAAGATTCGAAAATTCATGTAAAAGGATCCTATCCTGTGTCAAAAAGTGTTCATGTTCAGGCTATGTTTGATTTTTCGATATTTCTACTGGTTTTTCGGATATATTAATTTTCTGTGTAATATAGGTCTTTGCCAGTGATGGGCAATTTTTCATTTTGCCCAATCTACAAATCACATTTTTTAGTAAAAACAATTTTAGCATGTTGTATGAACTTTTATCAATGATTTAATCTGCAAAGTAAGGAAACTTCAGCTGCAATTACTGAGATTATGTGAATTGAAAATAAAGTCTATCACTGGCTTATGTATGCCCATCGCTGGCTGTTAACCCTAACGGGATTTTTGTTAACATGTTCAAGTTTCAATTGATTTCAACAAATAGGCAGGGTCGTACTTTTATGGAGAAATTTCAAGCATACAAAATTGCTTGAATATTTGAGATTTTTATTTTGACGTTTAATACCCTTATGAGCTTTAAAGTTTTATTTTTGCCACCATATTTTATAATTTTTTCTGGAAAACCCATTTAAAAATGCAAAGGAGAAAAATAAAGGTCTATTTGAGCTCTTTCTGATCAGTAGAAATCGAGAATCCTAGAAGTGGCCGATACATAGGAGCCTTTAGATTCCGATGTCCCAGGCTCAAATTTTTTTTAGGCACTGTTCTTGAATACTTGCCAAAAGCTTATATTCCACATTTGTGGTACTAGTATTAAATTTGGTGAAGAACTGTTCTTGGGAACTTACTAGAAGCTTATATTCCAACTCCCTCCGATCAATACAACCAGATTCTTGGAAAAGCTGATGAATTTGTATGAGGCCCTCAGAACTCGACAGAGAACCTGACGAACCATTTTTGGGTTCACAGTCTACCTATATTACTTAGAGTTAATGCGAACGCCTTTTTAGAGCTTCTATGAGCCCTAGAACAGATCAAATGAACTTTTTTAGGCTTATTTAGCTCTTTATTAGGGTTCAACGAACTCAAGTCGAGGCTTCAACCGCTAAAATTTTGATAGAACTCAACGAACCCAATTTTAAGTTCCCCAGATTTTCAGTGTATTGTGTTTACAGAATTTTTCGCTTTTTCCGTGCTCCCATAGATCAACATTTTACAAATTTTACTGAACACAAGCTTTCTTCACGGCTTTCTTCTACCTACAGATGTATAGGATAGTAAGTAGAAAGGTACTTTAGGGTACTTTATTCTAATTAATGAGCAGAGTTCACAAATTGGGATTAACTGTTAGGTTTTCCTTTTTAATTGATTTTTACTTTATTTCCAAACAAAATGGCCAAACATTTTGGCCATGGCCATTAATTTTTGTCTCAAATCAGCCTATCAATTTTGAGCTAATTTAACCAAAGCCTACTATAGGCTATCATACAAA
>JXPH01018159.1:3910-14171 GCA_001014845.1 Mochlonyx cinctipes
AAGAAGCTAGCCAGCACACTATTTATGTGATTTTATTTATTTTTTTTAACTATGTCAAAATTTTTTAAATTGTTTTTAATTTGTTTGTTTATATTATTAATGTCTGTATATACATTTTGGATGGCTAAAACTATTGTAAATGAGAAGCACCTTGCTTGATTATACGGAAATATACAAATACAAAATACAAATACGTTAGATTTTGCAAAGCCAAAGGTTCAGGAAGGCTTGGTTTCACAACCGTATAACATTACAAATGAATGAACATTACATTATGAATGCTTCAACGTCTTTTTTATCCTGATTTCAACATCTTTAGCTGCACCGCCAGCTTTGCTAACAATACTCTCCAGATACTTGAATTCCGTTACTCGCTCTATGTGGCTTTAGAAAAAAGTTAGAGTCTGCAGTTATGTGCATTTCTTTCGTCTTGCTAACGTTGATTTTTAAGCTAAGTTCACTAGCTCACATTTATCGGCAGCAAAACTTAGTGACTCCAGTCTCTTTCCATCAGTATAAGGGGGTTCCAAATGATTTCAAGTGGCTTGTTCTTTGTTGCTTGTATTGCCTCTCCATCTAGAACGACAAGAAACAGCATCGGTGCCAGAAAACAGCCTTGCCTGACACCCGAAAGTGTCTCAAACGATTCAGATTAGTTAACGTTGTGAAGGACACTACATTTCTAACACTTATAACGTTGTAACTCCTGCATATCAGGGATATGATTTTATTGGATACAAGGTTTTTAACTGGTTTGTTGGTTTCTCAGCTGTAACTTTTCTTAATTTTTGAACCAATATCTATAAAATGGAAATCAAAATTTTTGTAAAAGATTGACGCTAGACAATTCAATAGATGAATGGTTGGTCGCTGACTAATTTTGCAAGAATCCGATTGTATCTAGAGAAAAATCAGTTGAATCAATGGCTAATTTTTAGCTCATTGGCGTCACCGATTTAATGCCGGGAGAATAGCGTACCGGTACGAGTCTGTAGCCTGTCTCATCTTTCATATTTTCTGAGTATAGGGAATATATCCTCGCCAAATTTCATCAGTTTATTACACTCAATCTTATTTTCAATAAACTCGCGATTTCAATATTTCTTTGGAATTATAAAAACTTTTAATGATTTAAAAAAAAAAATGTTAATTCTACTAACTATGTATACTACCAACTCGTACACCATATGCATTAATTTAACTTTTTTGTTTTCATCATTATATATCAGATGGTGTTTATGTTGTTGTTCTGTTAATATAATCCATGTATACATAATTAATGTAGTGTGGTGGAGTTGGAGTATGTACCTTATACTTAACAAACAAACATACATGATATTTTTAATTCGACAAAATCGTATATAAATACATAAAATGTAATTAAATCCGTGTCAAAACTTGTAATTGCATTTGCTTAAATAACATACATGGGGCAACCAAATCCAACAGCAGAATATTATATTAACACGGAGCATAGAGGATAGCATAAGAACATTAGAATATAGAATGGCCATATAATTCCTATGCGATTGTACGTCTAATGCCCTAGTGAATTCTAAAATGTTGTGTGCAAAGTGGAACACATTATAATCATGTTTAACATATTTATGTTTTTACAAACATTTCGTCTTGTCTTGAATATTTATTTATTTATTTTTCACAATTTCCGAAAAAACATGTACGATTGTAAGTATGACATCATTTTATTCTAGAAAAGAAGCTTATGTTATTACAGGATTTTGACATGAGGCATATTTAACACTATGTTGTTAGTTTAGAAGAGTTAAATAAACATAGCATAACATTAACTAAATCAAGGAAAATGTCTATTCAATTTAATTATTTTTTGGTAGGGTAGAAAGTTCAATATTTGCCACAATACGTGATTATAAAAGAGAAAATTTGCAGCAAAAATTATGAACATGTTTAAAGTTTCAGCAGAAATGAGTGATATTTTTCATTTCCTACCCCAATTGTGAAATTGAAAAAGTTTATGTTGTGGGTATTTTACCCTATCTTATTTTCAAATCGCTATTTTGGGTGGAAATGAAACGACGCAAATAATAAAAGAAAATATTTGAGCAATCATCATTCTAATAAAAAAAAATCTCAAGCTGTCGACTCAACATCCAAATCGACAGCCACTCGTTAAAATTGATCAAATATTAAATTTATTTACCAATTCTATCTTTTTTCCTACATTTTCAGACAGAAATATCGAAGAGATTGAATGCAATAATAACCCAAATAGTACCGTTTTTATCACAAGAACACCAACAACAAGTGCTGACAGCTGTGGAAAGAGCAAAGCAAATAACAATGTCGGAATTGAATGCTGTGATAGGGGTAAGAGGAAATGTTATTTAATATTATTTTATTGATATTTGAACAGGGTTTTTACTTTATTTTTGTAGCAGCAGCAACGACCTGATCTTCCAAGACTGCTACAGCATATGCAAGCCCAACAGATTCCAGGAGCACACGGAGCTCCCCCAATGCCAATGCCTCATCCCGGTTTGGGTCCCGGTGCTTTAGGTGGACCATTATCTTTAGGAGGCACGCCACCTCAACACCCTTTAGCAATACTCAATAAACCAGAATTGCATAGGCCCGAAGAGTCAAAGAGTAGCAACAGTGGACTTCTCTTACCTGACGATAGACATGTAAATATAAGAAATAAAAATAATAACACTGGCTGACAGCCTAAAATAGGACTTTATTGTTGAATTCAGTACTGAAAGATGTTCTATTGTTAAAAATTTGGTAAATTTTTCTATTTTCCAGTCGCTCGTCACCAGTTGAAGTTTGGCCCCTAGTTTTGACAAATAAATGCGAAAACTGAGGGGCTAATCATATGAAAAAATTCATGTAAAAAGTCTACAAAATCCCAAAAAGCCACAAAAATCCAAAAAAGACCAAAATCCATAAAATTCCAACATCCACAAAGTCAAAAAAAAAATCAAAAGTCTACAAATTTTAAAAAATCTCATAAAGTCCACAAAGTCTAAAAAAGTCCACAAAATCCCGAAAAGGTTCAAAAAGTCTTCAAACTCCCAAAAAATCTTTAAAAGTGCAAAAAATCACTAAAAGTGCAAAAAAGCTCTAAAAGTACAAAAAACTCAAAAATCAAAAAAAAAAAAAATACTAAAACAAAAGAAAATCCACAAATCCCAAGAAGTCCACTAAATCCGAGACTAAATCCAAATTTCCAAAAATAAACAAAAAAAGATCCCAAAATGTCCAAAAATCGCAAAAAGTATACAAAATTCCAAAAACAAAATCCCCAAAAAGCCCACAAAATCCCAGAAAGAAAAAAATCTCTAAAAGTGCAAAAAATTCGAAAAAATCTCAAAAATCCAAAATAAAAGACCAAAAACAAAATCCCAAAAAGTCCACTAAATCCCTAAAAGTTACCAAAATTCCAAAAAATTAAACAAAATACAAAATTTCAAAAAATCCCAAAAATAAAAAAAATAGTTCAAAAAGTACACAAAATTCCAAAAACAAAATCCCCAAAGAATTCAAAAATTCCAAAAAGTTTAGAAAATCCCAAAAACTAAGAAAATCCAAAAAAAAAACAAATCCAAAAAGTTGATAAAATCCTAAAAAGTCCACAAAGTCTCAAAAAATCTTTGATTTTTTTAAAACTCGAGTGGTCGAGTGGATTTAAGGGTTTGAAACGATAAAGTCAGTAAAGGAAACATTTAATTATATTAATTCAATGCCCGGGGCTTGATGCTTTGCTCCACAGACGAGGTCATGGAGGCAAATTTTTGCAATTTGGATTCATCGTAGGTCCCCATCTTTAGTTGCTCAAATTATGTTATCTATCAACCCCTGATATCACCTAACCTTACCACAAACATGTCTAATTGATGGTCACCGATAGAGATCCTATGAACTTTTTTTTGATACAACAGGTCACCAAATATTTTAGGAAGTTATGTTCACTATCAACCCTTGACGTTACATGCCCGAGGACATGCCCTATTTAATATGCACGCCCACAGGAATCTTTTGGATAAATAAATTTAGGCCCTCTGGATTAATTGTAGGAAATGTGTTGGTCATCGTGTATCTTCATTATTAACCGAAATATATAATTTAAAAGGTCTCTGTCTTTAAGCATGTTTATTAAATAAATTATCATTACTTTTGGAGTTTGAACAAGCATAAATTATTAAAAGGGTGGCCAACAATTACTAAATGAGCAGCCAAAATTTACTAAATGGACAGCGTAAAGTTTAAAATTAACACCCGAAAGGTAAGCTAGAAGAGTACCAGAAGTGTGAAAGAATGTGCAACAAACAGATACCACAAAGGTGTGACCCCAACAGCCGTTTTGTGTATATGTAGCGCCCCACTACAACCTTAATTTTTGGATGCGCAAAAAACCATACTCTTTAAAAAAAGAAGCCTCTAGAAACAAAAAAAAACTGTCGGCCAGTGTAATTGAATATTGTAAACTAAGCAAAAACATTAATTTTATTTGCAGAGGAGTTCAATTTCTCCAACAGACCGTGACAAGTACAGACCCCGTTCCCCAGAATCTCAACACGAGCTAAAGAAGGTGAAGAAGGAAGAGAAAGATTTAGGACATGTAAGTTTTATCATAAGACAATGAACATTCCAAATTTTGATTAAAGTTTTTCTCCTCCTCATAGCAATCTGATGGAGAGAAATCAGATCAAGACTTAGTTGTAGACGACGCCTCCGAAATTAACCCAATGAGCCCGATGCAAAATCAGCATCATAATGGTGTGTAAATATTATTATTGTTTTTAAAACGAACCTTTATCGTGTTCTTCTGTTTTAGGTACAGCTTCCCCAAGGGAAAATGGAATGATGCAGAAGAAAATGGATGTTCAGGACAGGGAAAGGATAGGAGCTCATTCTCCTAGATCTGGTTAGTAAATTAGAAAAAGATATTTTCTAAAGGTTTATTCAAACTCTTTCATCCAACTAAAATTTTGCAATTTCTCCATCGTGCATCTTGTTTTCGGTTCCGGGTTCAAAAGTTCGCAAACTACAAATTTACATTCAGGTGACAATTTATGAACGACTGTCAGATTAAATTTAAACATCCTGCGCATTTGGCTAATCAGCATTTTTGGGAGATTGTCATCTTCAAAAGGCATTTCTCCGTTGACCATGATGAACAAAATTACTCCCAGTGACCAAATGTCCGCTATTTTAGGGTCGTACGGTGTTTCATTGATGATTTCAGGTGCTGCATACGATGCTGATCCACAGAAAGTTTGCGATAGTCTTTTGATTGGATCATGTTCTTCACAATGCTTTGCAAAACCAAAGTCTGTCAGTTTCACTTCAAAATCATTTGTGATCAAAACATTTTCACACTTTAAGTCCCTGTGCGCAATCCCAATAGAATGTAAATATTTCAATCCTTCGACAATTTGATGGAACCAAAGTTTAGCAGGTTTTTCTAGAATGGAACCATTTTCTTTTATGAAATTCAGTAAATCCCCATTTTCAGCATAAGTCATAAAGATCAAAATCTTCTCTTTCCACCTCAAGATGCTGTGCATTTCTATAATGTGGGGATTTTTAATTTGCATCAAAATATCGAGTTCTCGGGGGAAGAATTTTTTGATAAAGTCTGAAGATCCTTCCTTTTCGTTGACAATTTTGCAGGCTAATTTCAAATCGTGGTATTTTGCAGTCACGACCGAAGAAAATGATCCGCTGCCAATCTTTTTCCCAAGACTGTATCCTTGTTTTTCCAAAGCATCGTTTAAAGATGGAGATTTTTTGAAATATTTTTTTGAGAGAAACATTTTTTGTACACGTTTAATTTTGACGTTGATAAAACAAGGGTTGCTGACTAGATTTTTTAAATGTGTTTTCCAGGAACATCATCAAATGCTTCCACACCTTCCAATAAAAAACTAGATGATAAGCCAACAACCCCAATCGCAAAACCTGCCACGCCAACCAACTCAGCAGCTAGTAATGGTGTACCTAAAGCTGTAAATAAACCACCAGTATTAAATCCAGGATATCCTCATTATTTAGGTGGCCCCCTTAATGGTGGACCTCACGAGCTTCAGGCTGCTTATGGTGGTCCAGGTGTACACAATAATCTTCCACATTCTCTAAACAATTACGCTAGAGCACCTCTACAGGTCGGATTTGATCCACATGCCCAGATGAGAGCCCCTTTAGGCCCAGCACTTGGAGCGATGCCAGGAGGAAAACCGTGAGTTTGTCACTATCTGAATCTTCTTCTCTAAAACTTCGAATATTAAAACGATCATTTTTTATTATTTTGCAGGGCTTATTCTTTTCACGTGAACGCTGAAGGACAAATGCAACCAGTGCCATTTCCACAAGACGCTTTAATTGGTCCAGGAATTCCTAGACACGCAAGACAAATTAGTTCCTTAAATCACGGCGAGGTAGTGTGCGCTGTCACAATATCGAATCCAACCAAATACGTTTACACGGGTGGCAAAGGGTGTGTGAAGGCTTGGGACATTTCACAGCCTGGTAACAAAAATCCTGTCAGTCAACTTGATTGTCTGGTGAGTTACTTTTAATCCTTTCTTATATTTTATACGTTATTTTATATGATGTGTTGATTTTCGTATAGCAACGAGACAACTATATTCGATCTGTAAAACTGCTGCCCGATGGAAGAACCTTGATTGTTGGAGGAGAAGCTTCTAATCTATCGATTTGGGATTTAGCAAGTCCAACGCCTAGAATTAAAGCAGAATTAACCTCAAACGCACCCGCTTGTTACGCTTTAGCCATCTCACCAGACTCCAAAGTTTGTTTCTCGTGCTGCTCGGATGGCAACATTGCAGTCTGGGATTTGCAGAATCAGACTTTGGTCAGACAATTTCAAGGTACATTCAAAGAATCAAATGTTTATTTACATTTAATATTCAATGATCGTTTTGATTTTAGGTCACACTGACGGTGCTTCTTGTATTGATATTAGTGCAGATGGTACAAAATTATGGACTGGAGGTAAGTTGTTGTTGCAAAGAGATCTTAGTTTAAAATCAAAGCTCTTTTTATAATATAGTTCGGGAGCCTAAAGTAAAACCGACTGAAATTCCAAGCATAAGCTTTTTATGGTATAAAAATTCAATGTTTATTGGTCGGGCTGCAAAATTCTTGTCCAACGATGGTTTTCTGTTTTAAGACCTTCGAAGACAACCATGTTGGGAAAGAGATCGACCTTTAATTTAATTGGTAAATTCTAGAGCACTATCCAAAACCCTTAAATCAACCTTAACATAATAGAAAAAATGTGGTTCAATGAGTTATCGAGACTCTGCAAAGGGCTGTCCAAAATTAGGTGCTTTGCGATACTTTTCGTTTATTAGGACTTCAAATTTCAATTACTTTAAGATTGGTCACTGTTGTTGGTTTGAAGGAGGTAAAATACGAATTTCATAGAGAAAAAAAACAAAAGTGACCTTCGAAAGTGGCCAGAACTTTTGAACGAAGAATTGCACAATTTTGATAAAACTCATTTTGGGGTCCTGAAAACATTAGAAATCATTCCTTATACTTGAATCAAAAACAATCTATCAATAAACTCGACGCTTAGAACAAAAAGTTGGCGATCATAAATTCCAACAACAACTATTGGAAACAGTGCTGCTCCGTGACAAAGCTTGAAACTATAATATAATAAATTAATACAAATTCCCTTCTGCCGAATATTTTCAAATGTCTGTTTACGTTTGCACAAACTGTAAAATCGAATTTGACAGCTGTTTTTTCACGCTCTGCCGCAAGGGAGGTAGAATATTCATTTTTTTGGTTTTTCTCACCAAACGCCTACTGCCGAGTATATTGATAGACAGTTTTTGCTTGAATTATAGAGCGGCTATGAAATTCGACCTGAACCTCCTTCAAACCAACCGTGGTGATATTACGGATTAGAATTTTGGTCCAACATTTTTGAAAAAAAATGTAAACGTCTGTGGCTTATTTGCACTTCCGTTTTCCTCCATGATCTTTAGACCTAGGACAAGATTTTAGCAGCCTGACCAAAAACCTATAAATTTTCATTTCATATAAAGTGATTTTTACTTTAGGCGCTCCAACTATTACTAATTTTATTTATTTATTTAATTTTATCCAGCCCTTTGCTTTAAAGCTCACCTCTCATTCAATTTTGTTTGAAGCTCGATGTTACGTCATGACATGCTGCGCACTCCATTGTATTTTTTAGTGAAACTTCACGAGTTTTAATTTCAAAATTAATACCAATTTTTAAGGTTCAGTCTGTTTTCTTTTAACTGTTCGTTTAACAACATGGGTCTAAATGGACCCATAAACCAGGCGTAGAAACTCAAGCACTGAAAGACTAGTCATGCTAAAGGTGCCCTTAGGGGCAATTGGTGAGTTTTCGATGTTTTCTTCTTTCGAAGCTTATGGCGCAAACCGGATTCCATTTATATTACGTTGTAGATTGGGTGTTGTATTGGATTGTAGTGTATATTATGAATCGGCTATTTGCTATGTTGTTCAACTAAGGGCGTATCTTTCGAATATGGGCCACCGGACTTTAAAAGCAAGTGGGGTGTCAAACGATACGTTATGGTCCAGGAATCAAGAATCCATAAGAATTTTTGGAGGGCGACCCCCTTCTCCAAAAATTCGTGTTTTTTTTAATTCTTATGTCTTCATACCGAAACTCTTAGTCCTTGCACCCATTCCAACCCCCCTTTGCCACCCTATTTTCACCAATACCGATCGACCATTTGATATAAATTAGAAAAAAGGGAAATTTCTCGGTAAATTATTCAAATTTGTTGGAAATGGTTAAAAAAGGGAATTATTCAAATAACAGCGATCATGGCATTCGACCATTCGACAGTTTGATATAAATTAGAAAAAAAGGAAATTTGTTGGAAATGGTTACAGAAAAGGGAAATTTCTTGGGAAATTTTTAAAATTTGTTGAAAATGGTTAGAAAAAAGGGAAATTGTTCAAATTTGTTAGAAATGGTTAGAAATAAGGGAAATTTCTTGAGAGATTATTTAAATTTGTTGGAAATGGTTAGAAATTTCGGCAAATCTTTGACCTATATAAGCAAGTGGGGTGTCAATTGAACATATATTTTAAAAACAAATTCAAGGGGGGCTGTTCTTGTGGATTCTTAATCTGGAAATAGGAATCTGGAATAAGGAGTCGTTTGACACCCCACTTGTTTATACTAAAAATACCAATTATAAGGGGGGCGATTTTGGGGGGAAGGAGGGGTCGCCCCCAAAAATTCTTACAGATTCTTGATCTATAGAGCAAAAGTAGTCGTTTGACACCCCACTTGCTTATATAAGTCCGGTGGCCCGTATTCGAAAGATCAGCCCAACTAAGAGTTGAGACAGCCATATGGAAATGACGTTTCTCAAATGGCACAAAATTTAAAACACAACTTATGCGACGGCAGTATTTGGTGTCGTTTTGATGAAACTTTGAGCCTATGAAATAAAATACAGACAAGTGTCAAATTTGGTCCCATTCTGACATATTATCAGACTGTGGTTACAGACTGGCGTCAGGTTCGCGGCAGACACTTTATTTTCATGAAGCGAAGCAGTGTCACAATTTTAATGTGGTTGTCTATCAGAGATTATCAGACACCATGTTACCTGATATTTAGTGGAATTATTCTGGATCAGACGAGGGTCGTATTTGATAGGCACGGAGAAAAAAATAGGAATAATCATGCATAAGTATACATTACATATATAATATACTACATGTGTATGATTATTACTAATTTTTTATTCGGTCAAGAAATTCTAAGCGCAAAATTATACATAGTATGTATGATTCCAAGCACAGCAATCTTTTTGTCCTTCCCGAAGAAATAATAAAAAAGACTGGCCATTTTCCCGAATTGAAACCTTTTTANAGTTAAAGCTCAAAAGGTGAAAATTACAAGTACGATTTGATTATTGTTTTGTGTCCGTCTACTGAGAATAAGTTTATTGGACCATTTATCAAAAGAACGAAATTTAGGGGTGTTCGGCTTACCTAGGAAGATGTAGGAGATGGACGTAGAGTCACCTCCGGCTGATACAGGAAGATGCTAAAGAGGACAGCAAGTTATTTTCTTTGCCTCCGCTCCTGCCGTCGTCGTCGAATAATAATATAATAATATATATTACACCTCCAGAACTGTCAAATTCCGCAATAAAAAAATAGAACAAAAAATTGAAAAAAATATGTGAATTTACAGGACTTACAGGCGGCAAAAAAAACGGCGGCG
>JXPH01018185.1:622-11160 GCA_001014845.1 Mochlonyx cinctipes
GAAATGTTTTTTATTTTCAGTGCAAATGAGCCAAATAAGATCTTGTTTCACACAGCCAAGATATTTTTACGTCCGATTCTCATAAGGCCGCTCCTCATGTAGCCGAAAATTCAAATGACCGAAAAATTCAAGCCGAAAATTTAATTTATTCTAATTGATTTTCATTTTTCTAGGGAAAAACCGAGTTTTCAACTAATCTTAATTAATTTCCCTTCTCTATTATAAAATGAACCGAAAATTTGATTTATTCTAAATTAGAATAAATCAAATTTTCGGTTCATTTCAAAGAAAAAAGAGAAATCAATTAGAATTGATTTCTCTTTTTTCTACCGAAAAAAATCAAAATTTATAGCGTGCGCCTTTATTTTCAGGTCTCTAGAGAACTTCAGCCTTTTACAAATTTCGGCCTTATTTTTCTTCGGCTTTATGGAGATTTTGGTCTTCTGAGGTACACAAAATGGGATGAACTCTTTTTGGGGTCAAAGTAGCCAAAATAAGATCATTGTCCTGAATTTAGAATCTAGTTCTTATGCTAAAAAGTTAAGTAAATGAAGAAAAGCTATTATCTGCTTTGTGATTTGCTCTGTTTTCTAACTATATAATAATAAAAACAATTAAATTTAAATACCAGAAAAAATAAATCTCAAAGAACAGTATACACATTCTACACATTAAAATTCTCTAATTATCTCAGATAAATTGTTAATAAACCTCAAAAGTCTCTATCTCTCTAAATTAAGAGGCAGTTTGTGGATGTGGTTATCTGAAAAGTGTCATTTTTCCTCGTGAAAGAAAATTTATCTCAGAATTATTGTGATGTTTATGTCATTAGCCATAAAATGAGAACGCTTATATAAAGGTGTCTGTAATTTCCCACATGTGTTGTTACATTACAATCATTGTCAACTTATAGTCTCAACTCCTATCTTCACATTATATTAGTATGTGACTGTAGATTACATTTTGAGCGCGCACTCATTGTGAATGAAGACATTAAATCATGAAATGTCCTAAATAACAAGAGTGGCAGAATAATATTCTGACAAAAAAGCATAAAACTATGTATCCCTGCTTATATACCATGTATATGTTGTATATATGTCAACTGTTTGATACATAAATTTTATTCCGCCACTAAATTATATTGTTGAAAGCTTAAAAAGGGCATATGTAGAATATATACTACACACTTCAGAATGTAATATTCATAGAAAAAAGTATAGCACACATAACAACGATAATAAAAAGGAAAATGGAGGAGAAAATGAGAATTGTGCTTTTCATAAAGTGGCAATACATACATATATGAATGTGTTGTGTATGTACATTTATGTATTGTTTCACAAGTTGTTTTTTATACATACTTTTTCTAATTCAATTGAATTAATTATGAGGCATTTTATAAAAACGCTTTTGATTATTACAATATTCCCAATAAATCCACTTGATACTCGAACAAAAATTGTCATTGAAAAAAAAATCCCTAACAAAAAAGCTATGAACATTAACGTAAAAATGGAGTTGGTTGTAACAAGATCTTGGTATCTATTGCGTTCACCTTTATCTTATTTTTCAAATTTATGATCAACAAGATTTGATTAGAAGGGCGAAATATAAATTTGAGATAAATAAGGTCGAATAAGGCTCAAAGTCTTGATTCAGACAATCAAGACTCATTTTTGGTAGTAACATCTAAGTAACACATTGATTGAAAATGCGGGTATGGATGGAACTAGATACATTTTGTTGCTGTAACAAGATCTGGTGTCTCCAATAAAGATTTTGCTCCCAAACAAGATATTTGTTGAGAAATAAGATTTTGTAGCGAAAAATCTTATCCGGCTCAGGTTGAATAAGGTGAAAGCAAGATTCTTGTTTGAGGCAAACAACATCTTGTTTGGCTGGAAAAAGACCTTTTTATGACAAACAAGGTTTTGTTTCGACCAAACAAGATTGGAAAAAACACCGACGAACAAAAAGATTTCTGATTTTAGAGAAACAATATCTTGTTTGGCAGAAATAAGACCTTGTTTAAAACTAACAATATTTTGTTTTGACCAAACAAGATTTGTCTTAGAAAATATAGACGAAAATTCTTGTCCGCACCAGGCTAACAAAGTTTAGGTTAAAACAATTGAATTTCTTGTTTGAGAGAAACAACATCTTGTTTGGCAAACAAGATCTCATCTAGGGCAAAAACGATCTTGTTTAGAGCAAAAAAGCTGAATTTTTTTGGGACTCCTGCTCAAGAATATATGCAGAGACAAAATCTGAAATTCATGTTACGGGATGGTATTTTGTTTGGAACCTGAAACTACTCAAATTGGACAGATATGGTCAATTAGGCCCATTGGAGATTCTCTGTATAGAAATCAGATATTATTTAGGGCCCGGCATTTTGGTCAATTAAGAAATTGGACAAAAGCGGACAATTAGGCCTCCAGGTTCAATGATAAAAGTTTCACTTAACTTGTTTCTGCCCAGGTCTTGTTTCAAGCATCTCACATCTCACCCAAGACGATAACAATTTCAACAATCCCCTAACAACCCTATTGCAAATTCTTGCTCGCTTAACTTATCTCAATGAAGGTCGAACAAGTTGAAACAAGTTTTTTCTCAGTGTCAATTACAATTTATAATTATTTTTGCGGTTGATAAGAACACACATTATTAAATATGGGATAAGGTCATATTTCTCGCCTACACTATTGGCAATTGCTCAAATTTCCAGAGAAAAATATATTTTTATATAGTAATAAATAATTTCTCAACACAACAAATATGATCCAGTTTATAAAAATGTTTGAGATAGCAGCTTATTCAAAAAAAAAAATTGCAAGCAAAAAATATTGTATTTCCATTCCATGCATTTTTATTTTAGTATTTTTGTTACATTAAAATTTATTACGTTTATTTATGCCAGCTATATTGCATTCCGCAACAATTAATTTGAAACAAATTTATCGGACGTTTTGATCAAATTGTAGGGAATACACACACACCCAGTAGTATTTTTGAAATGTGTCGATTTCGAATAATTTGTTAATTATGCACCTATTTTGGGCTCGTAATTTTATCGCTTTTCGATAGAAGTGCCTGCCTATAATCTGACAGTCAAAGAAGAATAATATATGGTGTAGGATTGCAAATAACATGTTGCATGAATAAATTTTATTGGGTACACGTAAAATAATCTTGCTTGCTACCAACAAGTAAACTTGTCAGAGAAAAACAAGATGAGTATGAGAAAATAGCTAAAACTGACAAACAACATCTTGTTTCACTAAGCAAAGCAAGTTACCTTGTTTGTCATAAACAAGATCTTGAATATCCAAATGCCCAATAAAATTAAAAACATCGAAAAGGATCAACAATCAATTTCGATGATTTTGCGGTTTTTTATTTTCCACTCTCTTCATATTTTTTGGGTCTATTTGGTAAATTACCCGCACCTCCTTTACCTCTGATTATAAAACTGCCAAATTCACTCGCCTTTTGCTTCAAAATATTAAAATTGTTTCCTATCGATCCTGTTTGCGTGAGCATCACCTGATGATTTCAGGATAATCCCGCATTAATCCTGTTTAGGACATATCACGACATCCTATTCGAGATAGACTTTTTTACCGGTTGAATACAAATCTTGATTATTGTTTTATTCAAACAAGGTATCTTGTGTAGCATCTTTACCTAACAACTAATTTTATGTGATATATTTTGATAGAATAAAAATAATAATAATAATAATAATGAGGCTTCTACAACTTTCTAGGTATTAGCGGACCTACAGTTTATAGTGGATTACGAACCACTACATATGGTTATGCCAATGAGTTACCAGTACATTGTACCCATTAAGTCGTGTTCAATTTTTGCTGCGAGAAAACTGACTAGCCTCAAACGCCTTCTATCCTTTATGGCATAGCTCTCACGATGCATGCCGGAGATCACCTATAGCCTACTATTCATGAATATTAGAGGATACACTGAAAAAAAACATTAAGAAACATTTCTCAACTCAAACGAATTTCCACTTAACCCATTAAATTTTTTTTCAAATGGAAAACATTTCAAATTGAAAGGTTTTCTAAATATTTTTTAAATGTTTTCTAAATGAATTTTATTATTAAGTGTTTTTTAAATGGATCCATTTAAAGAGCATTTAAAAAACATTTAAAAATTAAATGTTTTTTAAATGGATTTAAAAAAGCACTTAATAATAAAATTCATTTCAAAAACATTTCAATTTGAAATGTTTTCCATATGAAAAAAAAAATTAAATGGGCTAAGTGGGAATTCGTATAAATTTAAATGTTTTTTAAATGTCTTTTTTTAGTGTACAAAGCAATTTACCGAAAAAATGCAAACTTAGTGCCATCGTTACGGGTCCGATTTGAACCCGTACACTTGTGGTTAGTAGGCAGACACTCTATCGATCGAGACACCTGGGAATTAGAAAATTTGAGAGAATCACAGAGACAAAAAAATAGTTTTAGAAGTCCCGAACCATGTTTGCCCCAACCAAACTAGTTTGTTTGCAAGGCTATACATTTGTTTCTTTTTTGTTTTGCTCAAACAAGATCCTAATTTGCCTTAACCAAGAATCACCCTGGATTTATGACGAGTTACTTTGTGACAAACAAGATCTCGTTTTTAAATTTCATTAATAAGGTCGAAGAAAATCTATGTTGTGGCAAATGAGTCTCAAGCCAGATCTTGAGCACCCTGGATTTCTGACAAATGAGATGGTCTTTGTCAGAAATAAGGTCTTATTGATAAGAAACATTATCTTGTTCTTGACAGAAATTTCATGATATCTTAGTTGTTTCAAATGATCCAAAGAAGATCTTGTTTAGCGCTAATTATAGGAGCCAAATAACATCTTGCTCGGGAGCAATAAGATATTGGTACCGCAACATACACTGAAAAAATAAAACATTTCAATTTTGAAATGCCAATTCATTTAATATCCACTTTGCATGAAAGACTAAAATTGAAGTGTGAAAGTGTAGAACATTTTAAAAACATCTACAGACACTTAAAAACATTTAAAAAACACTTAAAACACTTAAACCCCATATATAATATAAGTCAATTTAAAACCCATTTGAAAAAAAAATTAATTAAAATTAATCATTTGAAAAACATTTCAATTTGACATGTTTNCTACAGACACTTAAAAACATTTAAAAAACACTTAAAACACTTAAACCCCATATATAATATAAGTCAATTTAAAACCCATTTGAAAAAAAAATTAATTAAAATTAATCATTTGAAAAACATTTCAATTTGACATGTTTTTTATTTTCAGTGTAGTAGATCTTGTTTGTTATAAACAATCCGTGTTTTTGTTGGTTTGGAGGAACAAGGTTTTTTGTCAGTGTGAAACCTTTTTGATGGTTCAGCAGAAACCGGTATTTATAGTATGGAGTCTCGTATAGCAGTTGACAGTTCTTTTACTGAAACTTTTGAGTGGTTTATTTTTGTTGTACGCCAAACCTGGTGTAGCTGACCTCATCGATGACAATTTTAGTATTGTTTGGAGAGCTCGCGTTTACTAAACCACTATTTGCTCGGATAGCTAGACTGCTAAATTCAAGCACCATACTGAGAAAAAAGTTTATTGGTCTCAAACAACAAAATAAACAACGTAAAAAATTAGGCTAGTTGTAGCTTATAAGTTGTTTTATTTTCTACAATTAAGATCAAAAGTAAGGACGAGTTCGTTAATGACCCAAATCGGACCAAGGGGTCTGGGAGCTCCCAAACAAACTGACCAGGATTTTCTAGAAATCTTTTGTTCTAATGATCAGAGTGAGCTCAAATTTGGAACATAATCTTTTGATAAGTATGCAAGAACAGTTCCTTAAAAAGTTTGACCCTGGAACATCGGGATCTGAGGGCTCCTAAGAACTTCCAGAATTCTAGAAATCTAGTGATAGTTCAAATTCGGAATATAAGCTTTTGTTTAGTACCCAAAAAAGTTGCTACAAAAATTGTAGCCTTGGACATAGGGATCTGAGGGCTGCTATGTTCTAGGAGCTTCCAGAATTCTTGAGTTCCAATTATCGGGAGATCATCCAAATTTGGAATATAAGCTTTTGGTAGGTGCCCAAGAACAGTTTAAATGCCAAATTTGGTATATCATTCATTCCTGGTGCTTCCAACTGCCAGACTTTTTTGAACCACTTTGTGGTTTTTTACGTTTTTATAGTAATTCTTTCGTTACTTGTATACTTTATTTTAAGTCCTTTACCGTGAAGATAGGTGCAGATTTTGATGTTATTAGATTTTCAAGTCAAAAATACAACTGAATGACTCCAAGCCATCTTTAACGGAAGTTTTTTACAATCAGTTCGTTAAGGGATTTTTATCTGTGTAGTGGATAAACTCTTCTCCGTATATAACGTCTTAGTTAGACTTAGAAAGCTGGAAGATTCTGGTGGAGCTTTCTCTCGAGTTATTTCTCTGAACCTTAAACTACTCCCATTGGGTTCTGAATCTGTGTATTTGAGTTGATTTACCAATCAGTAAACATAAGACTGGGGGACTAGAAAACGTAAGTTACTGGAATTCCGTTAAAAGCTGCCGTAACTCAAAGAAAAGCGTTTTCTTGAGATATGACCTTAGTAAATTGTATTTTTTTTTTCAACAAAGTTATAAATTGTAGACCAAAGTTTCGTCAAGATATTCTTTTTTACATCACGTGCCAATTGCACGTTTATAATGCTGTCAGAATTGGTATCAAGTCTGAGTAATATCAATTATTTTATATGTAATTGGGTAGTTTGTTCCCCTTTTTCCACAAAACAATTATTAGCATATTTTTGAATAAAAATGACGCCATTTAGCATATTTATTTGATTAAAAAGGAAAAAAATCGAGAAAGCGTAAAATTTAAAAGCAGATTTGGAGTTCCCTCTCTTAACGAATGGAAAATTCTCTGCTGAGGATGAATGCAAATCCCATAAGCACCGCAACAAAATTATTACTTAGAGCTTAATTACCCCACCAGAATATATATTCAAATATGAATCAAGAAATATTACATTTGCGGCGTGCTTCTCGTGCTTATAAATTGCCACTTGAATAACGATAAGACCAAGATATATAAATAATAAATGTGACTAAATTAATCCTGTTTCTATAAATCTACAGAATTTATATTCAATTTATTTATCCCTTTTTTGCTGCCATGTACATACGATACGAAGTCGCGTCGTATATACTACCTATATAAATTAGTACGAAAAGTCATTATTCAGAAGAAAGAACGCGCATAAGAAGAAGAAAAATAAGCAAGCCAACCCAGAAGACGTGCTTTTTTCTCTTTTTGGTATATAATCGATTTGATTGTAATATATATAAATAATGAATTTCATATAATAATATATACACCGTTATATAATCGGTCAAAGTAACGGTAACATTACAAACGAGTTGTTGAGTATAAAAGACAAGACAGAAAAGACATAAACTGAAGTCAATAAACTTATATACACGCTTAAACTTAGAATATAGGTACAGTTGTTTGTAGGCATATCTGTGGTGGTGTGCGTGTTGTTTCTTAATTCCTCAATCCAAAAGAAGTAAGTACGTTGATTAATAAGTTATCTGCTTTTATTTCTATTCCATTTCATTTTGCAATACGTAATTCTTCGCTATTCTCTTCTCTTCTGTCGCATTTTTAGTGAATTGGAAATTGAGATCAGAATCAGATGTTTCTTTGGTTATTTAATTTGCGTGACGGAATTTCTCTGGTAGATATTCTGTAGGATAGAAGCGAGCGCCTAGTAATTTGTGGGGAAAAAAGTTTTGAGTGTAATTTGACAGGTTTATGGGGTGCGTCAATACGCGAAGGAAACGATAGCATTTCTCTTTTATTATCAGCAGCCATAATTGTATTACTTTCTTTAAGGAAGTTGAAAGACAAGAGAAAAATTTAAAGTGCTCCACAATAACAACGCAATAATTTAAAGAGAAAACTTATTGAAAGGGTTGCGGTGGATTATTTTACAGTTCGTAGCAGCAAAGAAATTCAACGTAAATATTGTTGTCTGTAGGAATTATGGATTGCGCAGGTTATTTATTATACAAAAGCTTGACCGTAAATCCCAGAAATATCAGTAAAAAAATTTAAGACTCTTATCACAATATTTTTCGAGAATTCTCATGGGGCACAACAAACAATAATGTGTGCTCAATGATATACCCTACATTTAAAACGTCGATGTTTTCTTGGTTGCTCTCAGAGACTCAAAGTTACGCTTCATTTGTACCAGGTAAGCGCAGGTACACTGAGAAAGAACTTTGTTTCTTGTAACGAAATAAAACCCACAATCAACTAAAACAAGTGGGCTGGTAGAATGAAACAAGATTTTATCAGTTCTGGCAATCATGTATTGCCTACAATTGGGTACAAAAAGACGGCAAATATCTTAAATAATTGCCAAAACTCAAAATAATATACTGAAACTGATCAACATTTACGAAAAAACTGGTCAACAAGTGTACTGTATTTTACTTCGAATTTCCTATAAGGTGTTGTACAGTTAAGGTGAACAAAGTTGGCCAACTGGCAACTGGTCAACATTTTTGGCCAAAATTATTCTACAAGGTGAACAGTTGTGGGCTAGATGTTGAACTCTCTCTGTTCTATGAGTTAGGTAGTGCATATTAGTTGTTGGGCACAAGCAGACGACTTTTACACACTGGGTGGATTAGCCATCTCGATATACAAAATCTTGGTTGGGAGAAGCAAGATCTTGTTTAGCTTATTTGCTCAATTAAGACCTTGTTCGACCTTATGAAATTTCTTTCGAAAACAAGATCTCTATTCTCAAACAAATGATATCTTATTTATGACAAACAATATCTTGTTTGTCAGAAATCCAAAGTGAACAAGGTTTTAGTTGAGACCTCAAGAATCATGTTTAAGAATACACGAAACAAGAATTTTTGACAGAAACAAGAACCGCAAAAAATACGACAGTGACGGGAATCGATCTTTAAGTCATATTTCCAAGATCCAGAGAACTTTTTCCAAATTTCCCGACTTTCCCGGTTATAAAATATTTTTTTTTAAATTTAAACTACAAATGGTTGGCAAAAACAAATACAGAAACATCCGTGAAATAAACATTGTACAATTCAGATTTATACCTTGCGCAGAGCCACTGCCAAAAGATTTGAAACCTATAAACCATAGATAGACCTAATAAAACTAATTGGTGGTTGTTTTAAATTTCTCTGATATTCCTGTTCAGTACACCCACACTATAAAAGACATCAGGAATTTTCCATAACTGAGGACAGGCAACTATTGTGCTAGTAGTAGTGAAGACTGCAAAATTCCAGACGACAGGAAAAGTTATTAAATTAAATTTAACGATTTTATAAATAAACTTTTGCCTTGACCGAGACGAACACAAGAAAATCTCGGGAAATTTCCGATTTTTTCTCTCAATACTAGGGAAATTGCACAGGTTTGTTGGCAAAAACAAATATCTCGTTTGGGACTTCAAAATTATTAAATCAAAATTGTATCTTGTTTGAATCATATCATACTACACTGAAAAAAGGCATTAAAACAAAATTTCAACTTTAAACGAATTCCCATATAACCCATTTAATTTTTTTCAAATGGGAAACATTTCAAATTGAAATGTTCTGTAAATGTTTTCTAAATGTATTTCATTATCAAGTGTTTTTGAGTGTTTTTTAAATGGATCAATTTAAAAATCACTTAAAAGGCTATTATTAAGTGCCTAACCCATTTAGAAAACATTTAAAGAACATTTCAATTTGAAATGTTTTCCAGTTGAAAAAAAAAAACTAAATGGGTTAGAATTCGTTTAAATTTGAAATGTTTTTATGTGTTTTTTATTCAGTGACATTGTTTGAACAAGATGCCAAACAAGGCTTGAAAAAGCCTGATNACTAAATGGGTTAGAATTCGTTTAAATTTGAAATGTTTTTATGTGTTTTTTATTCAGTGACATTGTTTGAACAAGATGCCAAACAAGGCTTGAAAAAGCCTGATTGTGACAAGCAAGGTAATTTGTTACAGAGATAGTATCTTGTTTGTAGTAAACCAAATTTATCTCACCTTGTTTATGTCAAACAAGATCTCGTTTGACTTGTTTCCCCAGCAAAGGTCAATGAAGATCTTGTTTTTCTAGCCTAGCCAACAAACAAGTTTTCTTTCAGTGTAATAAAAGTTATCCTTATTTTGGCCCAAGGATCTTATTTTTTTTCTCAAAATAACGTTTTTCGCTTGGATATACTTGAACGTCTTAAAATTATTTTTCGGTTCATGGAAGGGCTTTTTGTTTAAATATCTTGTTTAGATTTTTTCAGAGATTGTTGGGGTCATTTTTCTGAGAAATGTCTTGTCTGAAGGAAAATATCTTGTTTGATCGAAAAAGCTGTTTGATCTTTATCAGGAAAAATAAGAACTTGATATTTTCAATAAATTCTGAATTTTAATTTCAGTATATTGACCTGGCTAAGGATTATAAACTGGAAATCCTTGG
>JXPH01018192.1:0-10700 GCA_001014845.1 Mochlonyx cinctipes
AAATACAAATACAAATACAAATACAAAATTTATCTTGTGCCGGTACAGAAACCGAATAAAAAAAAATTAGAGAGAAAAATATAATTTCAGCGCAGGTTTGATGACCGATAAAAAGCACACTCCGTAGCTCTGGGACCGGAAGGTAGATGAACTTGTTGTTCCAAAACTACACTGCCTATACACCTCTCTCGAATACCAACATAAATTTCTTATTCATTACATTTTACATAGAAAACTCTGTTCTGTTTCCATATGTAATTGTTTCTTTGAACTTTGACTTGAAATGCGAATGTCGACTACAATATTTTATTGCGTCGGCATGAGGCAGAAAATTTTACTTTTCTTATCAACTAACTCTTTCATTAATCAACAATTCACTTAGAAAACGGAGAAACTTAGAAAACTTTTGTAAACAAATTAGGCACAACAAAGATTTTTTAGAAAAGATTTTTACTTTCTCCTTTAGATCAGTCTGAAGGTTCGCAGAAGATATTTACGGAAGTTAAACAAACTGTTTGAATAACTAACTTTATTCTGAGCTAAGCATTTATATAAATGGGATTTTTTTTAACTTTTAAACTATAAACTATATGGGGTGTATGAGTATGACATGGCAGAGAAGCTATTTTTCAATGAAGGAACATTATAGTTAAAAAACTTTTCTAAATCGTAAGTCGGTGAGACACTAATTTGAGGTGGAGGAAAAATATAAAAATAAAGGTTTTTTACTTCGTAATGTAGAGTGAAAACACTAGTTTCGACACTTTGACGCTAAAATAACAATATTTTTATAGCGGAATGGAATTTTCATACTCTTAAGCCATGGAAATGTCCGTTGGAATGTTCTTTTAAAACTAATGGCAAATCGGTCATTTTTAAGAAATTCAACAGGTCCACAATGTTCATATTTTAAAGTTTTGGAATGTTTTCTCAAAACTTTTCGCTAAAATTGTTCAATTAAAATATACTTCTTTTCAGAATGCCTGTCCAAAATTTGGTAGAAAATTATTTTTTTCTGAAAAAATAGAAAACTTTTCCGGCGCTCTAAGACATGACCAAGTTTTAGTTTCGGACACCCATTTAAATTGCAATAATTTACCTTAAATATATTTAAATGATGAATATGCAACCTTCAGATTGAATGGCATCTGTCAGTGTGAGTTGCTTCTCTTATCTGCCCACTCATGTATCAAATGCCATTGAATTACAAATTGGATACAAACTAGCAGAGGGACAAGTAAACAACCTAACCAACCCCAACCTCATGCTAAGCGGTTTCGCCGAAAAGCGGCCAAATTTTAACGTACCAGAGCTACAATACTAATGTTACAATTTCATTCCTTTGTTTTGAAAAACGTGACAACATTGGCTACCGAACATCATTCTGCATATAGCCTTCTTAATCGCTATTTTTAGGTCCTAGCGGATTCCCACTACAATAAAGTAACCGAACTCCAATCTAATGCATAATAAGACAGTGAGATGATCCAGGTTCTTCTCATGTTTGTATTTTGCTTTGTGTTTTTATTTTTGTTTTACGGGTCAGAATCCATTAATTCGATTGTCCGATAATTCGAATAAATCCATTATTTGTTCATTTTATTCATTATATTCATTTCCGAGGTTATCTCGATACATTGATGTCTTTTAATTTGTCGGTCCCGTGTGACTTCGAATTAATGGAGTTTGACCTGTAGTAGAATTGCAAAACCACACTTCCTTAAAGAACATAGTCGAAGTTTGAAAACTCCAACGAGCATCTTTTTTGTTCCGGAGGTGTTGTGTATATTAGCTCTTTCTATTATAAGCCCCTGCTTACTAGACCATTGATCTTGGCCCTCAGCACTTCCTTATGGTTGTCTTCCTCTGGTTCCTCCTTCTGTTTTGCGCATTACTGAATTGTTTGCCTTAATTCCTTTTTTTACCATCTCGTCCTTCTAGTTTGTTTGAGTTTTGTAATTGCTCCTCCGTTTCCTAAGAGTGCCATAGTCCTAAGATTGATAAGATAGAATAAAANAGATAAAATAAAATGATAAAGTCATATAATCACATCCCTGTATATTGGATCAGTAGTCAGTACCGTCTTACTCTTGTTTTGTACTCATACTTCGACTGTATTGATATGTTGGATATTATACCGTGTGAATATAGAATACTTTTCATCAGGCTTCATTAGCATCGACTTATGGGCTCAGAGTTCGAACCGGAATAACCCAGTCGCTTACCGAGAGCACCCCCTTAACTCATACTGGAATTTAATAGGCTTAAACTGAATATCCAATATAAGCTCGAAAGAGTTGCCTTTGCCTACAGAGACGACCGAGACACCCCATACTAAACCCTAAACCCGTACAGACTAGTGGTAACGCTGATAGCAGCTCGTTACAGGGATTTCTTGGAGGTAAGTTAGTGGGTTGTCCACACCTGAAAATTAATTTACGAGTTCTTGTCCCTTTCTGAAAAGCGTTATTCTAAAGAGGAAATCTCTTTAGAATAGTCTCACTACCCCTGCATAGAAGTGACCACACTTACAGTCAAATTGGTTCTGAAGGAAGCAATTTTTGCCGCTAGAAAGGATACTACGATTGCCCTATCTGCTACCAAATCGGTCAGTTACGACAAGAATTACACTCTCTCGTTGATACATAGCTTTTTTCCCGAGGGGGTGTAAAAGATGTTTTGTTTATTATTACTCTGCTCTATTTTTTGGGGTTCAAAAAATATATTTTATATTTTTATTTTAAATATTTTTTCCAAATTAGAACTTTTATTTTGGATTCCACCCTTATTTATGGTTTATTGAACTGTTTGGGTTCATTGAACTTCAAAGAAGGGGTTCAAGAGTCGAACCCTTTTTTATAGTTTGGGTTTATTTTTTGGTGGGTCTGTTCCTTCCAAAGAATGGTGATCCCCTCGGTGATCCCTCAAACTTTGTAATGGTTATCTCTTGTGGGCGTATGAGTTTCTGGGAAATGGAATTGCAGCTATTTACTTGTCTATTTTTGCTGCCCATTTATGTAATTTCTGCTACCCCATAATTTAATTCAGTTGGAATTCTACAATCACTTTACTTATTCGGTTCGGTCTACTGCTATTGATGTTTGATGTCTCGTTTTTTGCAGTATTCTTTCACCTATTAGTGTTGATTCCACCCTTCGACTCTGGTAACAAGACTATCGACTTCTTGTAATTGCTGTACGATTACCTTCAAAAGTAATCGAGTAATGGATTACTTTTAGAATACGATATTGATCCAAAAGGGTTCTGACTAAATAGTCATTTCTTTTTTGTGATTTTTTAAGAAGGTCTAGTATCCTAGAGAGACCAGGTGAGGAATCGACAATTTTTTTTCTTTTTTTTTCGCTTAGAATCAAATTTTTTTTAGGGCTTGTGGCGCACTGAATAATATAATAATAATAATAAGGCCTATAGGTACCCTATTGGGACCAGGCCAGTCCTCATTTTTCAGAGAACTTTCTAGGTATTATTGCAGCTACAGTTTATAGTAGATTCCACAACTTCAATGGTTATGCTAATGAGTAACCAGTTTATTAAGCTCATCAAGTTGTGTTAAATATTTGCTGCAAGAAAACTGCAACATGATCACTATTCAAACGCCTTCTCTATCCGATACTTAAGTTTTTCAGCAAGTATATTTTTCATAGCATAGCTCTGATGATACATGTTGGAAATTGCCTTGTTTTCCCTACTATTCATGAACATTAGAACATACAAATAATTTACCTTATTGAAAGACCTGCTGTTTATAATAATCTAGTATAATACCCTGCGACAAAAACTGTATAGTTTTAACAGGGTACAATTTTTATATGATAAAAAACAACGATTTTAGCAAAATTGTACTAAACTGTTATATTATAAGATGATTTCTTGAGAGAATACAGTTTTTATTGTTACTTTGTTGAAGATCACATTCCCATAATTTCCAGTCTCCACTTCGCAACCATTTCCATATTTGGACTCCCCATTTTCTTGTTTTTAATAAAATACATTTTTTTGCAATTCAGTCCATGCACTAAACAACAAAAAATGCATTCACGATCACTCCATTTATATACATTTCGCATAATACGAAAAAAGTATTGACTCTCGATCATGTTTATTATTCGTCTTTCTGTGCAAATTTATTTTGTATCATTTCCAAAAATATTTTCATTTACTTTTTTTCGGGTCTCTTCTTTGTTTTGAAATTTTTTATATTTTATGGAGCGATGACGACGATGATGTCTCGGTGTAAGCAAAAGGAGGTCACCTCGTTTTTCGAATTTCCATATGGAAAATTAAAATTTTTGATTTATTTCAATATTATATTATAGGTAGGTGTACAAGTCCTTAAAAGTTTTCAATACAAAACCTTTAAAAAAAAGATTTATTTGCCGACCTAAATAAATGAGTGAAATGCTAGCAAGATGACCTTTGCTACAATTGTTTGTCATGGCATTATAATGCATAATAAAAACGTTATCGATTTTTATTCATTTTCCGCATTTTCAGTCGCAGCTAAAAAGTTCTAAAAGTTCAAACGTAATATTTATTTTTATTTTTTCGTTTCTTTGAATGGTCATTGTCGTTTGGAAACAAAAAGAGAATCTTATCACGTTCCAGAATGAAAGAAAATTGATTACAAAATCGTACGTTATCTGCTTTTTTTGCAACTGATCTCTTGATCGTGTATGAGTATTATTGTACGAGTGTTATTTGTTGTGTGTTGATTCAAGCGCTTATGATGCAGTTGCATGCGTCTCGTTTGAACAAATATAGTAAATAGGACACGTTGAATATGATATATTATTATTATTTTTCTCTCATTGCAATAAAAGGTAAGACTCACAATTCGCTTTCAATTTTTTAGGAAAAGGGAAACTGAAGTGATGTAAGCAGAAATGCACTTTACTCTCTTTTGCAAAAAAACGTTTGAGGTACAACTGTTGGGTTTGAAAACAGTTCAGATAAAAAAGTTCAAATTTTTATGGAAGAAGATCTTTTAACCAGGTAAGAGGGGAACCACGCAACAAAGTGATCTGGAAGACCAAGACGCTTAAATTTGGCTAGAATTTCATGATTAATACACTAAAAGGCAGCTTTCAGATCTGTATAAAAACAATCAATTTAGTGGCCTGACTCTATATTATTAATGACGCAAGAAGAAAATTCTATTAAATTTGTAGAAATAGAACGTTTTGGGACAAATCCATGCTGTTCGGGTGCAATGTAATATTTGACATGTTGAAACAATATAATTTGTTTTATCATTTCCTAGGTCCCCAAGGTCATCGTAAACTTTTTTAATATCGTACCGTACCGTACTCTCCAGACTAATAGGCATAAAATGGCAAAATAATTAAGGCGTGGTTTCAGTGCGTCCCCGACCGGATGGTTGAGTGGTTAGCATATTAGTCTATCATCCACTAGGTTGCAGGTTCGATTCCCATACCTGCTTCTGTGTTTATTTGAATTAGAATATTGATTTTCAGTTTGTGATAAATCTGCATTATCGATATTTCTATAAATAGAACACAGAACAGTCAGTCTGTGAAATATGCATACACCTACTACCATCTACAATTATATAACCTATGATTGTGGTGGTATATGTGTGTATGTCAGGTTAGTCAGTTTCCTTGCAATAAAAACTGAACATGACTTGATGGGCTCAATGAGCTGGTAACTCATTAGCATAACCATTAAAGTTGTGGTGGTTCGGAATCCACTATAAGCTGTAGGTCCACTAATACCTAGAAAGTTCTCTGAAATATAAGGACTCGCCTGGTCCCAATAGGGTACCTATAGGCCTTATTATTATTATTATATTATGCAGTGCGCCACAAGCCCTAAAAAAAATTTGATTCTAAGCGAAAAAAAAAAGAATAAGAATTGTCTATTCTCGGTCAATCATTGGCCCTTCTAGTGGGTCGTTTTCAATTTTTATACCGATTTCCGAATTCTTATTATCTTGCAAACAACATATTTTTGGTCTAAATTGACACATTCAAATCGGTTTCAAGGGCCCTGAGAAGATCTTCAATTTGACTTTTCTCGAAAACAAAAAAAATTGGATTACCATGGCTCAAACTATATCGAAACATAGACCCAAAACCAATATGATCGCAGCTTTATTTTTTTGTCATTTAATTAGAAATAGAAACTCACCTCTTGCGTCAACTCCACATTGCTGATTGTAATAGGCTTCCTGTCCTCATCGTCCCCTGCTTCTGATGTGGCATTTGGTTCTTCTTTAATTTCTTTTTTCACATCGTAATAATCTTCCCAGTGAAAAGTGGCGCTGGGTCCGTTGTAAATGTCGTTTGGAGAATCCATAGACCCAAAATCACTTGTGAAGCTAGTGCTGGCGCGTTCCCTTTTTATTTCGAAAGGCGGTGCTGCTTGATTTTGTTCCGGTGGTTCGTCTTTTAGCGGCAATGTTTGCAGAGGATAACTGGATATTGGTATTTCTCCGTAATCACTGAGATCAGCGAGATTCTGGTCCAGGATCGAGGTTGTGTCAGCAAAAATATCCGCATTCAAAAATAAGTCTTCTGTCTCATAATTTACGTAAGCACTATCCAGAGTGTCTCTGTTCGGATCAGGCAGGGGAATCGTTGAATTTATATTCTGCTCTTGCGATTGAGTGGTTCCCGTCGACGAGTTATTTCCAGCAGCCCCATCTCCTGCGTGTACATTTAGGAGGTAGGCTTGTACATCGTACGGATCCGTTCTTCTATCAAATCGCGCCAGATCTTCGATTAAAGGTGACAAAGCTTTGCGATTTGCGTACGGGTGCTCACTTAATGGAGCTGCTCTTAATTCTAGCTGCCAACCACCAACGCCACTACCTGCCAAACGAGACTCCCATCCCCATTCCAAATAGTCTGGATCTACTCTTAACAAACTTAAAGCTAAAGCCAGCTGCAACAGCTGTTCGGCATAGGATTTCTTAAATGAGATCATATTCACTTTTTTTCTAATTCACTTTTTCTTATTTACTATATTTTGATTATATAAAAAATATCAGTCTTGATTATGATTATTATTATAATTTAATTTACTTTTAAATAAAGAGAAGCAGTCTTTTTGATGAAATCACAAACACTGAAAATTACGAAGGAAAATGTGGTGATAATTGATGGTAATTTTTAAATTTATACAATTTACATGTGTAGCAAAAGGTGAATATTCTGTTTAAAACTGTTTGTTGAGTTTGCGATGTTGTATCGAGAGTAATGAAACGAAAATTGGACCAAATTATATAGTTGGGTATAGTTTTTAACTCAAAATCAAGTTTTACGATTTTTTATAGGTTTCAAATAGTTTTTTCAGTACCTATACCAGAATTACCTGAATCTATTCAATTATTATTCGTGTAGCGGTAAGTAGAATAGAATTATAAAAATTTCGGAAATGTACAATTGGTGAAGGAGACACTAAATAGGGTAGTTAATTCTGGTATCTCGTCCTCTTGAATCCGAGACCACATATCCAATTTTCAAAAAACAAAGTTTTCCTGGTTAGTTCAACGACACTGTCCCCGAGGAACCGAAAAAACAATTTTTGGCCATTTTAACTATGGATGTATAGATGGATTAAAAGGAGGGGCGGGCTGCTAGACCGCCAAAATTAGCACGTACACTACTAGTTGGACTCTTTGTACTCAAAGCCTTAAAGGGATGCAACTATAAAATGAAAGTGCGTTGGATAATTAGGGACTTTGAAAAACTACACGGGACCCTTGTGGCTTGATCGGTAGAGCGTCTGCCTATCAACCAGAAGAGTACGGGTTCAAATCGGACCTGTGACGATTGAATTAACTTACGTTTTTCATCGTTGTCGGGAAGGAAGATTGCTTGGTCTGCGCTATTATTAATGAATAATAGGGTTAACAAGGTAAGTTCCGACATGTATCGCCAGAGCCATGCTATCAAAAATATATTTGCTGCAAAAACTTAAGTATGGGATAGAACGCGTTCAAATGGCGTTCATGCTGAAGTAGGTCAGTTTCCTTGCAGCAATAATTGAACGCGACTTGATGGGCTCAATGAACTGGTAGCTCATTAGCATAAATATTAAAGTTTTGGTGGTTCGGAATCCACTATAAGCTGTAGGTCCACTAATTCGTAGAAAGTTCTCTGAAATATAAGAAGGACTCGCCTGGTCCCAATAGGGTACTATAGGCTAGGAACTGATAGTTAAATCACCTGGTAGGGGCAAGATCTATTTTATGCAAGTGATCGTTTATCTTGCAGTGTCTATGACAGACCCGTGCACCGATGATTTTTCCTTTCATCGACTTAATTTAAACCGCCTGTGATTAAAAATCGAAAATGTTATGACCTAATGTAACAGTATGTAGAATATCGACTTTGGAATACCATATTACATGTTTTCTAACAATAAGTTGGTGAAAATCGAGAAATGAGCGTCAACTTTAAAAAAAAAATCGATTTGAGGACACTTTTTCCTTGATTTTGACTAACTTCTTGTTGAGAAACATGCAATATGATGTTGCAAGTCAATTTTATTTTCAAACGACAATTGGGAAATCAAAACCCCCGCGAAAACTTATATTTTGGTCCCAATAGCCACCCTGATTTTTATTTAAGATTTTAAGATTTAAGATTTTATATCTTTTTAATTGTGCTATAGAAAAAAGTGAAATGAAAAGTTTTTGTTCGCCTCTAGAGCTCAAAAACCTAAGAATTTTTAGTTTTATCCAAACTCCCCAAAAATTTAGAGTTTTGAAACGATGGCGCGGAGTTCAAGCGTCGTTTAAAAAATCACGGGTGTTATTGGGACCAAAATANCACCCTGATTTTTATTTAAGATTTTAAGATTTAAGATTTTATATCTTTTTAATTGTGCTATAGAAAAAAGTGAAATGAAAAGTTTTTGTTCGCCTCTAGAGCTCAAAAACCTAAGAATTTTTAGTTTTATCCAAACTCCCCAAAAATTTAGAGTTTTGAAACGATGGCGCGGAGTTCAAGCGTCGTTTAAAAAATCACGGGTGTTATTGGGACCAAAATACAACTTTGAACCGGTGGCGCGGGTTCAAACGTCAGTTTAAAAATCCCAAAATGCCAAGGGTACTATTGGGGTCAAAATACAAGTATTTGCGGAGGTTTTGATTTCCCAATCGCAAAGCTACCAATAACATTGAGTCAAAACATTTTCGATTATTCATCACAGGCGGCTTAACAGTAAATGAAGTCGATGAAAGGCAAAATCATCGGTGCACGGGTCTGCTGTGTGGTACATGAGATTATCAAACGTAATCGTCCTCTGTCCAAATTCATTAAGAATTTGGAAATGATGCGGAAGGCTGGAAGATAAACAGCTTGCTGTCCTGGCAGCTTGTGACTGACTTCCAGTATTTGAGAGACAGAGACTGACAATTTATCTATACCCTAAATGCATTAAAGATATTGAATGATAGAAAGAATAGATAATTTTTAGTCTCTGTTAAGAGGAACTACTTTTTGGAAAAAGCTTACCTTAGCCAGGGTGTCAGCTTTTTTATTACCTTCAATATTACAAGACTTGGAAAGAAAATGGAAAGGGATGTCCCTTAAACACAGAATTATTTATTTACAATTATAGCGCTGAGAAGCCCACAAAAGCGCTATGTTTTGATATAAAATAATACATATAGCAAAACCGAAAACCACTTTGGTCGCGTCCAAATGCACGACTTAATCATGCAAACGTTTGTATGACAGACCTCCAGATTATAGCGGAGAAAGCAGAGCCGCGGCGGACACATGCAACATCACGAGTTTGAACTTCAATCAAAGGTGAGAGCAGATGCATGGTCTAAAGTCGAAAATGGGCAGTCCTAAATGACAGGAGGACTAGTCCATGGTCCCGTGGAGTATTTTGTTATTTATACCCGGTTGTCTCTTAGGACTGCGCTGCGCTTAGACTTTTCATTTTATTTTATAAAAGGAACATGCCTAGTAGGTATGGTATGACTAGTTGTCCATTGATCAATGCCAGATCAACTTGGGCATTATATTTATAGGCAGGGCTTCCACTGTAGTCACGCTATGAAAATAGTAAAAAAGTTTTTTAGCTTTTTCATTGTAATATTTCAGCCTTTTTAGGAGAGCTTTGAAGAATCTCTTCGTTTTTCTTATTTTTATGATCACCCCAAACTCCAGGAAAAAATTGAATATTTTGAATTTTCTGATCTTAAGCTACCCTAAAAATTTGGGCTAGCTATGGCTCTGTATGATCATGAATCAGGTTGTCAGATAAATTTATCGGTTTATGACCAATGTGGATTAGAAAAATAAATAATGCAAGTCAAAATATATAGGAATTTGCGCACCAAAATCGAAATAAATTATTGGAAAATAATATTTTTAAACCAGAAATACTGAAAAAGTCAATCCTTAAATTTTTGGCCGAAATAGTTACACAAAAAGTCATTTTTTACTATAAATAGTTAATAAAAGTCAAACAGTTACGAAATGGGAGCCCTGTTTATAGGGGATTAATTTATAATCATTTTGAGTAGTCTCAGTCTACTCCTGAAAGTTTATACCTAATATGCAAACNAAATTTAGGGTGATATACAAACCAGCATTATAACGCTCTTTAGTTAAGATTTTCAAAAATTGCTATACACAACTTCGTTATAACGCATTTTTTTAAGTCGATGTTAATTTTAACATCTCGTTTTTGGC
>JXPH01018273.1:0-14670 GCA_001014845.1 Mochlonyx cinctipes
TTTGTGGGTACATTTTAATTGTTCAAATACGAATGTGTGTGTATGTGTATATAATATTTTCTAGGTCATGGAATTTATTTTAATTGTATGATCAGCTGATCGAATGAATGCAATAATAAGAATGAGCGTAATTAGAGAGAGTGCACTTTAGTTTAATTTATGTTATATTTTAGGAATAAATTTTATGAATGAAGGGTGAGTATTTAACCTAGAGACGGATCCGTTCTCCCTAAAACTAAGCTAACCTAAGGTTAGCACGCATTGAGGAGAAGAGATGACGTTGATCAAAAATCTATGCTTATGTTTGCAACATACGTCTATGTTGCAGCATAGTTCTTATGTTGAAAACACATTGATGTCGGTACAATAAATTTAATCAATACTCTGACCTGCTAAGCCGGGTAAGTCCCACGCGCTTATTTATTCCGTGATGAGTTTTAGACACAGGTTATGTTCTCCTGTTCTTCGGCACAGGAATACGATTGCAAAACGTAGTTTTAGCACATGAAGCGGGCCATATGGTGACGGATGGCCGGTAATCAAATAAAATAAAGGCTTCAGCCAAAACTTAGCTGCGTTGGCTGTGTGTTTATTGGCTTCAATCGTGTAGCATGTAATTTTACCTTATTTTACCTTTTTTATCGCTTCGCTTGCTTGTGGTCTTCCACGATGAATCTGGCCCTAGTATTTGTCGAAGTGTCAATTCAGTTCCCATCACAAAATGTACAATAAATATGATGAAAAACTACATAATCCACTTTGTGGTTTCCTACGTTTTTTATTGTCCATTTGTATCCTCGATAACTCACGTATTTCTCTACCAACTTGGCTGTAATTTTGCATTTTGGCTTTTGGGGTATTATAAAAACTTACCAGAATTTTCCAGAATCCTGATCTAGTGATAGAAATGAGTTTAAATTTGAACATATTCATGTGAAAAGTACCCAAAAACAGTTCTAAAAAAATTTGACCCCCGGAAATCGGAAATGTACCAAGAACTTCCATAATTCTCAAGTTCTAGGGATCGGAATGAGCTCAAATTTGGAATATAAGCTTCCTGCAAACGTCTAAAGAACATGACCTATGCTTGATTTGGGACAATATCATCCGATTACCAGGCTTTCTTGCGCACCTCTGTAAATACTTTTCTAATCCTTTTAAAATTTGTACATATGATCTATGCCCGCCGAGGTCTGAAGTAGTTCTTCTTATAGAATATACAATAAAAAAAAACTACGTTTTTATTATTGGAATTCTAATTACATCATATAGAAAGTTTTTCCAATATTACCGTAATTGGTCTGCGTTGCTGTTTTTACTGAAACTAGTGGCTCTTTGTTTCAGTTCTACAATCTGTACTATAAAAACAGGCTTCCACCAGTTCTTCGATGAGACACCCAACAACATAAAAATAAAAAAATTAGAGGCATGTGGCAACGTTTCTGTAATAAAAAATAAAATAATAATGTTCATATTATGTTTAGAAATGGTTGAATTAACCACTACAATATTGTAGATCATAATTATTTTACGTATGTTTTGTCATTAGGACCAAAAATTTAATAAATTGTCCCTCGAGTCCGAGGCTTGGACATAATAAAAACTCACTGTCGCCCCATAATTCTCGAGCTGAGAAAATGAATAAATATAAAAAAGCGACAAAAAGAGAAAGTGTTGATGAATATGATAAAATTGTTTACTACCCATTCATGACCGAGACACATGAACCAAATTTGTATATTTTATTATAAAATGAGTTGTCAAAAATATATGTGCACAATGAGTTCCACGAATAAATTACCAGCCATATTTTTTCAGCTTTATTTCACTTGATTTGGTTTGGCATGGTTTAGAATTGGATGGTTAATTTAATTTATGTGCCAGAAGCAACATTTTACCACGGCGCCAAGCCGAAAATCAACGGTGCTAGCTTTATTTTTAATCATGTCGCCAAACGACCTAATTTTGGCGTCTTGAGATGAATTTTGTTTAATTTTTAAAACATTTTTTAAGAAAAATGTCAAAGTTTTGGAAATAAAGAAGAAGAAAGAAGCTATAATACACTTTGTGGTTTCCTACATTAGACCAAGGAAAGAATAGAAAAAATTAGTAGCGCTAGCTTTTTATTGTAAAATGCCAGTCGAAGACGATTTGGCATCTCACTAATTTTTCAGATGGTACTTGGTTTTTTGCGAGGATGTTTGAATATTCATCGATTTTTGAGAAATTACTCAAATTGACAAATTGTCACGTAAAAACTTTTATTTCTTAATTTCTTTTTAATTTGTTAGAAATTAAGACAGAATTACAAAAAAGGGAAAACCAATGGGTATTTTGTTCAAAATTAACAGCTCAGGAGGTAAACAGACAAAATCGGACATTGGTGAATACAATCAAAATCGGGAATAGTCAGACAACTATATTAAATTTTCTGTCAAATTTTAGTACATCTATATGTTACTCGAGATATTAATACTAATACAATGCCTACTTTCCGATAGGATGGCTCAGGCGGCGACCTACATTAGGGTGGGCTGGTTGGAATGATTTTTGAAATTTTGCCCATATATGAGCAAATTTTGTATTTTCCAAAAAGTTAGCCCCCGCCTATTAGTTTCAGAAATTTCCTTGATTTTTTCTGATTTTTATTTCGATCGCTAATGTTCGCCGATTTAGCTCAGTTTATTTTTGCATAATCACAATTGATTTGATTTTTCTGAGAAATGCCTGATTTTACAGTCAAATAATGTTGCACAAAGTTGTTGGATATTTATTTTTCTATAAATTTGTGGTTTTAATTTTGCATGTATGTCCTCTAGTTTTATAAACATGATCGTTAGAAATCTTCGAGTTTTCATAGCCGTGAACTTTGAAAAACTATAACCTGTGAACCAGTAAGGTTTGAGTTTCATTGAAAAAGTTGCTTATTTTTAGCCACAAAAAATAAGAAAAATACTAGCTTTTTGCATACAAAGATTTCATTTATTTTGTCTATGGAATGTACCATAATAATAGTTTAAAATAAAGAAATGTGTTTTATTTCATGTTTTAATAATGTAAAATTGTCGTCGTTCGACTAGGAGGTTCTTAGATTCTAGTTCGATATCAGCTGTCTCCTAGGACTGATAAGATGACAGATTTTTATAGCCCTCTCCTGGGAAACTGGGATGAGCGGGCAAATATCTTGTTCTCATTAGATCGAAACAGCTGGTCTTCTGCGTGGACGTAGCTTGTGTATGCAATGTTTTCTTTATTTTAAACTAGCTTTTTGATTTTTTGGGTAATTCAGTGGCTAACTCATGTATTTTTTTTACAAAAATTCAAACTTTGAGCTAACGAACGAACATTAGTAATCAAAATAAAATGCTGAAAAAATCAGGGAACCAAATAATAATAATCTGAAAACAATAGGCAAATTTTTTGGGAGCCAACAATTTGAATTTAAAAAATCATTCCAATCAGCCCACCCTAACCTACATGTCATCATTCGTCTATTTCTAATAAGTCTATTTTTATTACGTTTTACATATTTCATTCAAGCGTCAGTGCCTTGTATATCCACATAACCATTCCAACAGCACTTACGACAACTCAGCCAGCCTCTGTGGGTGATTCCATCCCCCTGAACTTTCCTCACCCATATTCATATTTCATTTTGTGCAGACTAAGTCTAACTAAATTAGCTAAGTCGACCATGTAACTAAATAAACAGCAAAATTGATGGTAACGAAAGAGCTGATATCCTAGCAGGAGAAGGTTCTTCAGTTTTGCCAACAGCGCCGGAGCCAATTTTGGCGCTCTCAAAGGCTGGTTTTTGTCCAGGATCGAAGAATGGTCTTTGACTTAGCATTCAAAATAGTGAAAGTCTCTTGATGGCTGTCAAACTACTAAAATGTTTATCAATCAACCATCCGCTTCCATTTTCAAATTCTTAATGAGTCTGGGAAGGAACCGCTTGCGTCAGATTGTATCGTTTATCATTGGTCACTGCAAACTCAATGACAGCCTAAACAAAATGAGGCTTGTCTCTTCAAGACTTTGTCTCTTTTGTAACGAGGATGCAGAATCGTCCTTTCACTTAGTTTGCAACTGCCCGTCGTTTGCTAACAAATGCAAGCGAATATTAGGGGATTTCAGAATAAGTTCACGTGCCTATGCACGCTAGGAAACTAATAAGATTTGCAAGTTTATTAGCATTTGCAAATTTCCTCTGTGAGGGTTTTTTAAAAGCTCCTTGAATATTATTTAAAAAATTAAATCTTCCTAACACCCTTCCTTCATCCTTATTTCCTTCCCATTTGGGGGTTGAGTACAAAGAGCCCACCTTGAGGCCTAGCTGCGAGTTTTTGGTTTGGTCGGCTTCTCTGACCACCCACCCCACTTACAAATCCATCCATCCGAACAGCAAGTCGGTTTGTAAATTTTTTGAAAATGAACGCACTCTTAATTTTCATCATGGTAAAGTTGACGAACGACCAATGTTTGGAAGTTATTTAAACTTCCTATTGAAATTCTGAGTCTGTGGTGGCAGCTTTAAAAGCACTTACTCCAATTTTTCTTTGTAATAATCGTCCCATCAGATAAGCTGTGCGTGCTAAGGTGGATAAATTCGAGTCAACATATTCCCTATTGAATGTTCCTGTGCCAGTGAGATAATACACCGGTCGAAGTACCAAAAATATCACAGCCGTAAGTGCTACAGTTAAAAATGATCCAAAACTGCCGATTCCACGCCGTTCACAGGAATCGGGAATCTCTCAACAAATCACATTGTGGAGACACACAGCTGATCAAATAATTTATCTATTGAATAAGAAGTTCGGTAATCCTGTAATTTTGAGAAATGGGCTGGTCGAAGGCAACCTCACTCATGCAATTTTATGCCGAATTTTTTTATGGGGCTAAGTCTTTGGGTTATGCCAACAAGCTGATAACGCTAGAGGGATCTCAGAAACAACAGCAAATGCCAAATTGCCAAACTCTCGGGCGATATGTGTGGAAGTGTGCTGGCAAATTTGCTCCAAAGAATCGATCGCTACAAATGTTTTCGAGGTGTTCATATGAACGGATCGAGGTCCATTCTTAAATGTAACATGGGTACTGCACCTGGACTAAATTTAAGCTCGTTATCTCAATTATTCTGTGTTTTAATTTGATACAAAATTGTTAAGCTCTGATTGAAAAACCCTTTCTAATTAAAATATTCGACTTTCAGGAACCTTATAATTAGGTATCTCTATTGAAATTTTTGGTTTTTCACAATTAAGTCCATTTTGAGCAAGTTTTCCCGTAGAACCTAGATTTTCAAAATTTTACTGAATAATGCATAAACTTTTCTTTTCTATCTAGATATGAAAAAGGGTAAAACATAGAAAATATAGAATATGTACTACTGAAAAATGTCAGTAAACTTTTTAAATATAGATAAAAAAAAGCAAAAAAGTCCTCAGTATGGAAATAGTGAAAAAAAATAGTTGTAAACAATCTGGAAAGTACGTATCAAAAGATATATTTCAAAGATACTTATAAAAGTTGCAACATAGAACAGAATCAATTCTGCACGAAGAAAATTGTGTTCATTTATGTTTAAGAAGCAGACGAGTAAAAAGCACTACATTTAACCCGTATATATATATCACTTGGAGGAGACATTTTAATAAAAAGCTTGTTATTCGTTCATCTCTGAAAACTGAAACTGAAACTCAGCACAGCTATAATACAGCAAGCCACCCATAAAATTCCTGGTGCAAGACACTTTTATCTTTTATCCCCAACGACACTAAAATGATTATTCTTGCCATAAAAAGTTCGTTTTTTTATTTTGATTGCATTTGCATGTTTAACTCAACAAAATACAGAGAAAATGCAGAAAAATACATTTTGTTTTCATATGTCGGCGTAGGTAATATATACTTACATACGTGCATACTTACAACAGACCCCGGAGACGGTGAAAATTCAACGCTGGCGGCATGAGCCCCTAACAGTATCATTTTGCTATCGACGGCGGTGCCAGTTTGCTCCGAAAAATGGAAACTCCCTACAACGCATAGCTTAGATCATTATAAGCAGGCTTTTGGAAGATCGGATTACGAATGCCATACGTATGACTTTGGGTAGGCCACAGTATGGGAATTTATTTTCAGATTAAAAATTATAGATTTTAAAACAGTAAAATTTGCAAAAGTAGAGCCTTCTTTATTTTTTGTGATAGGATAGAAGAATAATAATTATGTAATATTTTTATCGAAGGCTTTTTTAAATAGCACATTCCGTGTAAAAATTTCACAGTATACAAATAGGCATCGCAAATAAAATCCTTGTTAAATTTTTATCATGTAAGTAAAACTAGAGAAACTAAAATAAGAGACATCTTAAAAGAATAATAATATAATAAGGCCTATAGTACCCTATTGGGACCAGGCGAGTTCTCATATTTCAGAGAACTTTCTAGGTATTAGTGGACCTACAGCTTATAGTGGCTTCCGAACCACCACAACTTTAATGGTTATGCTAATGAGTTACCAGTTCATTGAGCCCATCAAGTTGTGTTGAGTTTTTATTGCAAAGAAACTGACTAACCTGACACACACACATATACCACCACAATCATAAGTTATATAATTGTAGATGGTAGTAGGTTTATGCATATTTCACAGACTGACTGTACTGTATTCTATTTATAGAAATATCAACAATTCAGATTTATGACAAACTGAAAATCAACAATCTAATTTAATAGAACACAGCCGTTTCTACCAGGAATCGAACCCAGAACCTAGTGGATGTAAGGCTAGCGTGCTAACCAGTCAACCACCCGTTCGTCTTGGATACTTACCAAAAGCTTATATTCTGAATTTGAGCTGATTCCTATCACTAGAACTCGAGAATTCTTAATGTTTCTGGTACGTAGCAACCCCTACATTTAATTTCCCTACTCACAGCCGTCAAAATTTCAGGCCAAAACTGTGGTAACATAGTGATTGCAACTGTGGTCACAGTTAACCACTCTATTGTGGGCACAGGTCTATGAGAGAGGACCCATTTGTAGATATTTTCATTACGTAAGGATTACGTAATGCTTACAAATATTTATTCTCTGTAATCAATATTCATCCTGCAAATACACACATACTCTAGTATATTAGAATAGCCGATCTCGTCGGATTTAGAGTCCTACCGTCCAAAAGTTTTATATTTCAATTCTATACTTCCTTCAAAATTTTAAGCCCGATCGTAAAAAAGTGCAGGCGTAAAACCGGCCATAAACCGTCAAAGACAGGGGTTTTTGGAGATTTTTCGACCAAAAAAATGAAAAATAATTCACAACATGCAGAAGTCCATTCCCAGTAAAACCCTATGGACAATTATTTTGAAAAGAATCAACGCAGAACGCAGAACGCAGCGCTTGATGCAACATTACGAAGAGAACAGGTAGGGTTTCGAAAACATGTCTCCTGTGTTGACCAAATAAATAAGCTCAGAATCATCATTGAGGAGTGTATTGAGTGGAACCGACCGCTGTACGTCGTTTTCGTCGACTTCCAGAAAGCTTTTGATATGCTAAGGCAGGATTTATTGATCTGATCAAAGAATCTTACGACAACTTCACTTGCCGCGTCGTACATTAGAATAGGCTCATCGAACCTATTCCCGTGAAGAATGGTGTTCGACAAGGATGCTTGCTACCCCTTTGTTGTTCCATTTGATGTGCAGAAACGTGGAATAAAATGGAGAAATTTGGATGATCGTCTAGAAGATATGGACTACGTTGATGACCTGGCTATGCTATCTCACAAAAAGAAAGATATGCGAGGCAAAATAAAAGACGTTTCCCATGAAGAACAGAAGGTTGGCTTGAAGATCAACGTCGAAAAAACAAAGTACCTAAAAATAGAAATAGCGCTGGTGATTTTGAGATTGACGGTAAAATCGTCGAATGCGTCGAGAAATTTACTTACCTCGGCAACAATATGACAACTGATGGTATCGACGAAGACGTTCAAAGCCGCACTACCTCTACAAGAGGAAGAAAATATGATGCTCAGGTCTTCTCTTAAAAACACCATGCTTCGACTCTTCTGAAGTCTTGTATCATCCACACTGCTGTACGAGTCAGAAACTTGGAAAGTGACTGAATCAGTCATAAATAAAATTCAGACATTTGTCAATCGATGTCTGCGTCAAATTCTCCGGATAAGATGGCCTCGAACGATTACTAACATTGAATTATGGCAGCAATGTGTTATGACCAGTATAGAGATAGAAATCAGGCGACGTAAACTTGGATGGATCGACCACGTGCTACGAAGGGGCCCAACGGATCCCGCATCAGTAGCAAAAGAAGCTTTGGAGATCTGTTCTCAGAAATGAACCAAATCCAGAGGCAGACCACGCCAAATTTGGCGCCGTTCCGTTAAGTCCGAGTTGGGTGTAGGCAACGATGAATGGGGTGACGTAATAGCAACCGCTAGGGAATAGGACTATTGATCGACTGTGTCCCGCCAGGGTACCATAGGCCCATAAGTAAGTAAAACTCACAGTCACAACTACTTTTTTTTAGACATTAATCAATACATTAAAAAATAATTTCCATTCCTTTTTGTGGATTAAATTCCACGGCCTCTTGCTGCGATCCTTCAAAGTCGAAAAAATCACTTAATTTTCAGTTTCACGCTGACTATTTTTTTTTGTAAGAGCTGCTGATGATGAAAAATTAGGTGAATGGAGCTAAATATTCTTTAGATATTTTCTGAAAATTTTAGCTTAATCGATTAACTGGTTCTACAGGTACAGCGCTGTCAACATGCAAACCCCTTGATAAATCCAAGGGGCTCTTAACGATATCTCTGGTTGAATTTATCCGATTAAGCTGAAAATTGGCACGTGAGTTTCATTCATCAATCTGAAAATCTGAAAATCTGAATTTATGAGTTTTCAAGCGATAACTCCATTATCCAAGGACCGATTAAGCTTAAGTTTATATGGATGTTCAATTTGTTATTTTATTGGAGCTCTAAAATTTTGAGCTTAATCGGTTGAAGGCTTTTAGTAGAAGTATAAGAGTTAGAGTACCTTCATACTGGAGCCTATAAAAATATAATAAAAGGGTATTTGAACCATCACTTCCGTTCCTGTGAATTGAAAATGCTCAAAATTTGCAATGTTACAACACCATTGAACATGCTATTTGCAAATTTTTAGCCATTTCCATACCTGCCTGAGTATCACTTTGTGGCTCTCACTGAATTTTGCACAACTACAGTACCTGATAATACTCTAGAGCATTATACTACTGTGAAATAAACGTTTCGTTGTGGACATGATTTCGATAGTGCGGTGGCGGCACCGGTGTGTACAAAAAATCCCGCAAGCGGCTCCGGGGTCTGACGTACAATTTGCAAAAGCGATAAAACGATGGCATTTTTTTTTCAATTCTATACAATTTGCTGGATAAACTGCATGAATAATTCGGACATTTTTTTGTCCAATTCAACTTTTTTTTTCTGGGAAAAGGACGTGGAAAAATACGAGAAAATTTATGGAAATTGTTGATTTTTGATTTTATTCTGGTGATGAATTGTTGTTAGGCTTTGGAGGTTCTGGCTCTGTATTTTCAGGGGAGTTGGCGTAAAATAATCATTTGAAATAGGAAATATTTTACACATTTTGGCGAAAAAAAATTATTATTTTATGGAATGGAATTTTATTGTTGTTTTGTTTGAGGTTTATCTCGAAAATGATGTACAAAATTTCGGAAAAAAATATTTTAGATTTATTTTGTGTTTACACATGATACCATTAAGAAGGAAAAGATAAATTGTAGCCTCAAGCGACTAAATTTTACACAACATTTCCATCAATCCTATTTTTTGAAATTATTATGGTGAAAAAATATTTTCCTGAGCGGCAAATATGTTTCATGGAAAATTCCACACCCCAACATTTTGTACATACCAATAATTTCGTAATTATTATACGATCTGCAGATGATGTAAAACAAATTTATTTATTTGTGCCAATTATGAAAAAAAAAAGCTTTCACCTTTTCATCCATTCTCTAAATCTAATTGAAAGAGTTTCTGCTGCTGATCGTTATTTTCTCAACGTTTTTCGTTTGGGCAACACTTTGTTGAGAAAATAAACTCGTTTCTATTAGGTATAGACATGTGAAACAAATGATCGAACTGGAATTTCATCAAAAATCACTCAATCAATGTAGGAATGTTTCATGTTGTTCACTCTACCCATTCCACATAGTCTATCTCTACTGAAATAAAAATGTGTAATAAAGTTTTCCTTAGCATGATACTCTCTATCACCACTCTCCCAGCCCAAGCATCCCATTGATCGTTTCTTCCTTTTTCTTTTGGCATTTGCCTTTGAAAGAGACATTTTTTCCTGGAAAAAAATAAAAAGAAACGAAAAGAATAACGATAAATGGAATGAAAGCGACTCCATATTTTCAATTACATATTGCGGTAAATTAAATTCTTTCAGTTATTTTTCTACTACTTTCTGCAAGGGTAAGGGACAATAGTAGCAGTTTTAGGAATTATTTTCTTTACATTATCTATAAGTCTTTTGAGATGCAATGGTATTGTGACAATTGAGGTGGTAAAAGATTGATTTGTAAGTGGGGTGGGTGGTATTAGGAATAGTTAGGAAGATTGAATTTTTAATGGAACTCTACTTTTAAACAATCGGATGAAAATTGGTGAAATTAGAGCCAATACCAAATTTTGAACCCTTGAGGGATTTTCACAGGTTCCAATGATTTTTTGTTGACTTCAAGTACTAAAATTGATTATTTATTTTGTTTTGTGATGAAAAAGTGAAAGAAACTCAAAATACGGACAATTGGTGGAGAAGCCCCGTACTTGGGGAGTCAATTAGGCCCTTCTAAACCCTGGCCTAACTTCATCAATTTTTGTCCGATTTCCAAAAAGTAAAGTTTCTCTCATTTTTTATTGTATATTGAACATTGTGACTGTGAGTCTATAGAAACTAAAATTATATTACTCAGGGTACTCCTAATCTATCAAATTTAGTCCCAGTGAAACCGATCAACCAATTTTTTTTGTTTTGACCACTTTTTGCAGGTATTTTTTTCCAATGATGTCATATTTAGATTCAGCGTCCTAAACAACCACTAGATACCAATTTTCCAGGTCCCAATTTACCTAATTCAAGATTTTAGAATTTTCTAAGTATTCATACAAAATATTATGAGAGCCTAACAGTTTTTCGGAAATATCTCAGGAACCAACCGTCCAATATAAGTGGTTAAGGACTCAAATCGTTTGCAATTAATGTATCACTAATATATTAACATACTCTTAGAGCATTTTAAAATAATTGGACCAAAAGTGTAAGCGCAGTTTCAATAAACCGTTTATTTTGTTAAAAATTCCCAAATTCAAATGGCAGGCGTTGGATAACCGTCAAATCAAAAAGTTAAAAAAAAATCAGGGATGATACTTGGACCACAATACAAATTTTTTGGGGAATATTTTTTGAACTTCATTGTTGGAAAATCCTCCTTCCACCCTACTAATGATATCCTCCCAGGCATGGTACTTTAGGGAGGTTTGAAGCTTCCTCTTAGGATATGACATACTACACACCCCATTGATTTCTTGATCGCTTGCTTATGTAATTAATAATGAAAAACTACTATAATTGTGCATCATGGATAAACAAAACCCTAATTCGGTTCCAGTTATTCTAATAATAATAAGGTGTATAGTACTCTACAAGGACCAGGCTAGTCCTCATTTTTAAGAGATTCTAGTGATTAGTGGACCTGCATTTCATATGGGATTCTAATCTAATAAATTTTTGCCATTGAACCTTTGAGCCTAGAAATGGTCAGACTGGCGGTCTCTGATCTCCTGACTAAGCCAGGTCACTTCCGGAACCATCAAAATGTCAAATTTAATCGATTTTTCTACTGATAACTGTGAGCCTGAAATTACCAGTACGTCTATCTCCGATGCTCCTGAGGGACCCTCAAAATGGCCCAATTTGATAAAAAAGGTATTTTTTGCCACTGAAACCTATGAGCATGGACATCTTCAGAATGGAGTACCCTGGGGCAACTCCATCCATTGACAGTTTTTCTTTCACCACTTCTCTCAATCTAATGGACTTCGGGTAATATCTGACATATTCCATTAAATTTTAAGTGTTTCTGCACGATAAGGCAGTTCATTTGAAAAAATCTTTTCAACATAACAGCTGGAATTACATGTATACAGTCAACAAAATACATATGTATAGTGAAAAAACAACGATGATGCTGATAGTGGAGTTGGGGAAGCAGAGAGTAACCATGGGTAGGGGAAGATAACTGATTTGGTATTGAAAGTATCACATAACATATATACACATGTTGAAATCAAAATTTTATTACGCATTCAGAGTTTTTGTTTATCGATTTTATTTGTAGGCGGATTGAGATGAGGGAAAATCAATTTTATTTCGTTCGCTGCTCCAAACTTAAGGAATAAAATATCAGTTTTTATAACAATCATAAAAAATTCATGTCAATTTTTCTTATTGTTATGATTTTTTTACACATTATGTACACATTTCATGTTTCCTATTTAAGATTTGATGTGAGGGAGTTGTGGATCTACAGGAGCATGGCTGTTGTAACTGTGAGAGGCGGTTATGTATGGTGATTGGTGACATATGCTCAGAGGCAATAGATAATGATGATGATGATCCAAAGCTTCTGGGAGGAGGTGATTTGGAATTAAAATTGTCATCAGAACATAGGAATAAGTGGGTCGTTTAACTTCATTCTCGTTTGAGAAATCCTTGCTTTTTAAGCGTGAGATGCTAGAAACCCGTATTTTGTTTCTACGCACGGCTATTCAAAATATTTACTCATAAATCTCTTTAAAAAATAATTATGTTTAAAGGAAACTTGTGGTGAAACTTTATTCAAAAAACTAAATTCCAAGATTCAAAGATAAAACGATTGAACAATTCCTTTGAATTTTTCTGCCGTTTGTACGCTATTGTTGTACCCAAAGACATTATTGGCCGATAAAATTAATGGGTAAGCCAGGTTGTAGCAATCGCCTTGAAAGTCATCAGTATCAATCGTCCAAAACATTACACCACCCAGATGATTGTCCTTGACATAATTCGCCTTCTGTGACACTGTTACAGCATCATCATAACTGACCCATTGATCTTCTTTAAAGGACACTTTAACTGCATTTAAAGTTAAATATTTCGTTGTCCATCCTCCTTGTAGAGTCAGTTCACAAATCTGGAGAAAAATATAGAGTTTTGTAAAAGTCAATTGTATTTTAGGATAATTTGAAATGTCACCTCATTATATCCTAAAAATCCTGAAGATTGAGTATATCTGCCTGGTTTTCCTGGACCAACAACTTCTGCCCCAATATAATTGTGCTCAGGGTCTTTCAGTGTGTATATTTTTCCAAACGTTGGAATTCCTACCATTAGTTTTGTTAATTCACACCCAGCTGCTTTTAATTCCATAATTGCGTCGTCCTTGAAAGATATTGTAAATCTTAAATTATTTTGAAAAAAATAGAAATATAAATGACCTAGAGGCAGGCACCAGAACAAAGTTTGTGACCAAAATTAAATTAAACTTACGATTGAATCTGTATTTGTCATTCCATCCCTGAGTAGTGGTGCATGTACACTGGTTTTATCAGGATCATTGAAATCGTAGCCCATAATATTTACTATATCAGCAGTACTGGAAAATAAACAGAACCGTTACAATTCCCTAGACTTTAACCTTTATAGTTTGAGTAGTTACCCATCAATATTAGGGTTCAGTTTACTAAGGTAAGTGCACCAATGCTTAGAAAGTCCTAAGTTTGGAAACTAGATTTTTCAAAAAATATACCGCTCGGTTCCACAGTTTTGTATTTTTACGTGAACTTTAAAAATACAAAACTGTGAAACCGAGCCGTATATTTTGTGAAAAATCTAGTTTCCAAACTTAGAAACATAGTTTTCCAAACTTAGGAACTTTCTAAGCATTTGGTGCACTTACCCTAGTATTATTTGATTATTAGGGCCATTTTTGAACATACGACTTTCATAGAAAGATGCTCGAGAGTGGACGAAGAAGCTTCTGGATCATACACGAAGATACTGAAAAGTTCATCCAGGACATAGAACGTAGAACCACCTCCCCAGTACGATGTTCTAGTAGAAAAATAGTAATTGTCAAGTTCAGTGTTCTTATGATCTTAAATCTACATACTTTCTGTAAGAAACTTTACGGTTTTAAGAGCAGTTCCCACAATGTGACAATTCTTGACACTATTTGTAAATATTTTTCTATATAATTAAGAGTATAAGAAAACTAAATTTGACAACAACTGCTAGTTTTCTGCTAACACATGGAAGCTGAAAATGTTGAAAAACCTTTTCAAAGTTAATTTTGCACCGAAATTACCTGGGTTCTTAGAAGTTTACAGTACTGATATGTTAAAATATTTATCATATGATTATCGATTATGATAATATCATTTATTAAGAATTGATATACGTACTGAAGTTTATCCTATTATTTCACTGGCACCGTTAACATCAAAACAGGAGTCGCATTACTCCTTAGTGCAACTGCGAGAAAAAGCCTCATTACACAGAAAATATAAAATACTGAAA
>JXPH01018290.1:0-12728 GCA_001014845.1 Mochlonyx cinctipes
ATATATGGGACTTGAAGCAAATTGCATTATTATTATTATTATTCTCTTAGAGGCAGTTCAGCATCACCGTTGGATAAGGCGAAAAGTAAAGTAAAGTAAGTAAGAAGCTACTAGTTCATTGTTGAGCCACATCAACTTGTGTGGAATTTTTGCTGCACTGACTAACCTCTTCGACATGAACGCAATTCGAACGCCTTTTACCGCATGCTTAAGATTTTGCAGCAAGTATTTTTGATAGCATGGCTCTAACGATGCCTGTGGGAAGTTACCCTGTTTAGTTTACCCTATTATTCATTATTAATAGCGCACACATAGCGCACAATCTACCTTCTCGACAACGATAAAAAAACGCAATATGGCGATGGACAAATTGTATAATTTAATTGGCTAAGTAAAGGTGGTGCCGCCTGGCATGAAAAATCTTTTAAGAACCCGTAGATTTCTTATGCATTAACTACATCTTGATTAAAATAATAGGAAGAACCGGGAAGAACACTATAAGGGAATTAATTCAAGTAGTGACGTCTTGCGGGAAAATTTTTCAAATTTGTGTCCAGTCCATTGCCCTATCGTCACAGGTCGCATTTGAACCCAGACCCTTCTGGTTGATAGGCAGATGCTCTACCGATCAAGCTACAAGGGCAGTCATTTTGATGTTGAAATTTAATATAATTTCGTATAATTTTAATAAATTGATGGAATAGGTAGATTATGTTAAAATTTAGGATAAATTAAAATTTAGAATAATTTGAAGGTGGTCAAAATCATCATATTGTTACAATAAAATAATTTTCAATTTTAGTTTTGAAATTGAACAATAGGATATTTTCAAACTCAGATACTGAGTTTCAGAATAATTTTTTGGTCGGAAAAGGTGTATTTTCAGTTTTGGAAGTACACTAATCTCGACTAATTGTAAGCTAAATCTGGTTATCCCGACAAATAAACGTAACGCTAATGATAGTAAATTTATTTCAGAAGCGTTTCAAATTCTCACTAGCGAATCATTGTCATTGTACATCCTGCGAGCTTAATTGCTCGTTCAAAATCCACTTTTGAGTGCTATCAGTAGTAGTCGACAATTCTAACCCTTATTTAGCTTTGGATCAGATGCACATACAAGATATAATTTCTCTATCATCAATCACGGAAAGTAATATTGAACTAGAAAATAAATTTCAATCCAAATTTATTGAACATGCACCTTTTATTTCAAGCCATAAATCACACGCGTAAAAAGCCTCTCGTTACCATTTAAAAAAAAATACTTGTTGAAAATCTCATTATTGTATCTATTTCCATTATAAAGTGTTGTAAGTAATCTCTGAGAAGGTAATGAAATGATCTGAATACAACAATATTTCACAAACACATCCGTTAGTAATTCTGCAGAGTTTTTTCTCCGCTCTTTCTCCATCGAAAACCATCTTTGGTATTCTTGGTAATATAATCATAATTGAGATCTGCCATAAAACTTTTGTGTGCAGAAAATTCGCATTTATTGCAATTATAACTAAATATTGGTATTGGAAACAAACAAAGTAAAAATATGCGAACGAGGAGAAAGATGTTGAAAAAATAGGCCAAATTCGAAGAAGAAATTTTATTTATTTTGAATTATTGATTTTTTCATTTTATTATTATTTCCTCTCGTTCATCTTCTTTTCTGCTTCTTAAATGGAATTTGCTGAGGATCCGTTCCAATTTGCGTGTATTTTTTTATATTAGCCATGTTCTTATTTTAGTATTTTTGGAAAGTTTGATGGACTACTAGGTATCCCTCAAAAACTTTCTTTTGAGTCTTAAAAAAATAGTCACAAATTTTAAAACCAAGCGGAGAATTTGAAGGGGTGCTACCGCGACCACAAGCTCTGAGAATCGGTTTTAGATGTTTTTGGGGGTGCTTTGAAAAATTTGTAAAAAATAATGTTTAATAAAAAAATACCTCAGTTTGTAGTGGGAGTCTAACTAATGAAAAAAGTATGAGGTTCATGATTCTATATAGTAAATCGATCTTTAGTAATCGACTATCAAAATTAGCAAGAAGGGACTATCATAAAACGGAGAACATAGTCACTTAATTTTGTTAGTCAATAACTAAAGAAAGATCCACTATAGGGTCATTCACCCCATACAATTTTTATTAGTTAGAGCCCAACTCCAAACTGGGGGCTGAGTTAAGGTTTTAAAAAACAATATTATTAATTGCAAATTTTTCAAAGAACCCCCAAAACATCTAAAAACCACTTCCAGGAGCTTGAACATGTGCGGTAGCACTCTTTAAACCTTCACTAATGGGTCTCAAAATTTTGACTAGTTTTTTAAATCCATTTGGCTGAATGCCAAAAGACAGTTCCCATGAGGCCGAGTTAGGACATTTGGTAGAATCATAAAAAAATATTTGAGACATTTGGCCGAATTAAAAAAATTTAAATAATAACTTATTTTTATTGATCCATTCTTACATAATGCACCCTTTTTTCCCAGAATTGCTTTTAGTGATTAGGATACAGCAAAATTAAAATTATTACACACAATGCACCCTTTTTCCTTAAATTGATTATGAATGTTATTTAAAAAAAGTTATTTTTACCGATAATTTAAAAATCCCATAAAATGCACCCTATTTTTAATGAATTTTTTTACTGATTAGAATAAAATTGCTATTATTGCACACAGTGCATTTATTATGGATTTTAGTTGAAGAAAGTTATTTTTGCCGCCATTTTGCCCACATAATGAACCGTTTTTCCAAAGAATTTTTTTAGTGATTGTGATACAATAAAATTAATATTATTGCACACTTTTTTCTTAAATTGTTTATAAATTTTAGTTAAAGTTAGTTTCTGCCGACAATTTAGAAAACCCCACATAATGCACCCTTTTTCAACAGAATTTTTCACATGGCACACGGGCAAATAGCCATATAGCATTCGGCCAAATCCACAAATACACAAATTTTCATTACATCACCGTCACGGCACAAAAATGCGCCATAAATTAAATAATCGATCATCAATTCAGTATCTTATCACCACCTGTGCGCCCGCGCAATCATCAATCAAGCGACTTTCAGCGCAGACTTAACTTTTTTATCCTATCTTTTTTATTATATTGTTATAGAGGAGTGGTGTAAACACAAAAAAATTTGTCATTTAGTTTTTTAATCAATCAAAAACACCAAATTATCAAAATATATACAATTTTGGATATGCAGATCACGCGCCATCAATTAAGTATTACGAGGAAGGGTTTTGTTCGGATTCTATTTTTTAAATTTCGCTGCACGTAAATATTTTAGTGAAAAGTGAATTTAATTTGAATGCACTTTAATAGAGCGTTTAGATAATAACTCTATTCGCAAAACATTCACTTTCAAGTTTTAGAGACAAAAACGAAAATAGACAAAAATATGCTGATAAAACCAACTCTTATGCAAACAAAATCCGACAGTCCTTTTTGGGTTCAAAGTAGCCAAAGTTTCGGTTAAGTCAACCTATCTTACACCTCTTTAGAGTTTGATGAACCCTAAAAAAAGGCTAAAGGCTATTTTGAGCTCTTATTTAGGGTACAATGAACTCAGATTAGGGGTTGAACTTTCTTAGGGTTCAATTAACCCTTTTTTAGAGTTCGCTAGATAACCAGTGTATAAAATGTTTAATTAGAAAATTAGACTACCACACGACTACCACACGACTACCCTACGATTACCACATGACCGTTACATGATGGACTCACGATGGAAACACGAATGTCCTCCATGGTGCTCCCCCGATTCTATGCACCCTCCTCTTCAAAGCCATAGACGCTATGAGAGGTTCAACTGAACCTTAATCAGTAGCTATAGAAGATTTGAAGTACTGTCCTTGGAAGCGAACTAGATCCAGAGAGAGACCTCGTCAAACGTTTTACCGCCGTTCCATCAGTTCAGAGTTTGACGCAATAGCGACCGCTAGAGACCGAATGAGATGGAACGGCTGTGTTATCATAGAACCTTAAGTAAGTAAAAAATGCCCTGGCTAACCCCGGTCTTGTACAGTTTTTTTTTGATATTTATTGCTTACGCATTTTATTTGCAATTACCTGTAATTTCTGACAACCTTTCAAAATTCCCTCTTCAATTGCCTTTATTCTATTTCCTGACAAATCCAAAACCTTAAGATTGCTGAGTATTTGAAATTCGATCGTTGAGAAAATTGGATTTAGCGTGTCTCCCAGAAGATTGTTGGATAGACGAAGCTCGGTTAGGGTTTCCTGAAATAATGTAAAAATATGGCGTTATAAATAATTTCATATAAAAAAAAAAAAATAATTATAAATGAAAGGTTATAAGTAATCGGAAATTCTCCAGATACAACTGAGACTAACGGCCAGATGCACCAACACCAATTACATTGACACGAGCGTAATTCCCATATAAAACTGACAGTTCATCTGTCATTTTTATATGAGAATTACGCTCGTGTCAATGTAATTGGTGTTGGTGCATATAGCCAGAATTACTCAGAATTTCAAATCTCGAGTAGTTTAACTATTTTAGAATTTTCTCAGTGTTTTTGAATTTTTTGTTAGGGTTTTAGCNTTAATTTCACATATCGAGGTCTCCAGCGTAAAACATGTAATTTCTTAACTTTTAAGTGGCGAGCTAGAAATATGAATAATGAAATCTTGGGCAAAGTATTAGCATTAACTATAGAAATAAGACGGCGAACTCACATTACACCATTCGAGATGAAGTTTTGCGGTGCTGTGAGCAAAGTGCTGCCTTCGCAATGTTTTGATTCAACATTTGCATAATGGTCGTCCCGTCGTTGTGTTGCATTTTTGAATTGTCAAACTAATATTTTGTTTACATATGATTACCTTTATGAAATATTTTATTTGCGATTTTATAGTCAGGTTGTAATTATAATATTAGCATTATTCAAATGTAAATACTTCAATAATTATGTATAGTTTGATAAAAACAATCAAAACGCTGTGTTTACATTTTTAAAGTGAGGTTAAAGTACACAAACAAAATATAAACAACGACAATTTCGTAATATTCAGCCGCGTTTTCAACTTTTATGTTTTTTATGATATTAAAAAAACAGCATTGTTGATGCCACACATTTTTGTGCGATCGCTGCGCTTGCGGCGGCCCGCAAGAGTCAGTCATCGCGAATTTGATTATTTTTTCCTTTAACTTTGCCGTCTTATTTCTATAGTTTATGATATTACTTCTTTGATCCAAATAAAAAATGGATCAGATTGGCCAAACAATTTTCTACAGGTTTGAGATTTTAGTCCTAAGTTTGGTCAAAATATGTTCATATCTGTCTTTTGTTCAAAACTGTAAAAAACAGAAAAAACATTTCAGCTCGACGTGAAATATTTTAAGTTAAAGCCCGCTTCTACAAAATATCCAACAATTGAATGTTTTGCAGTACCCTATTTTATTGTGGAAAGGCTATAAGAGTCAACATAACGATAAAACTGTGCCAAACTGCCAGGAAGTCGTTCGATTTATGTAGGATTTCACATCGGAAATCGAACGGATCGAGTAAACAGTCGAACGAAAGGTCGTGGATCTTGCATAGTGGGAGGAAGCTGAGCATACAATCGATAGTAGTTCATTGTAATAGAAATTGGTTTGTCAAATCTACACTCTAAGAAAAAATACTGATTAATCAGTACTTTTAATGTCCTTTAAAAAAACGCGGAACTATTGGTTTCATCTAAAAACAGCTCTTACTTATTTATACGTAAACCACATTTTATTGCATAATCAGTACTTTTCAAATCAAGATTAGTGTCGACATATCGACATTGTGTCGACTTGGTATCGACATGGATTCGATATGGAGTCGATATGATGTCGACACGGAGTCGACATGATGTCGACATAGAGTCAACATAAACTACATTTTATAGATAAAAATCAATAAAGTCATTTTACGGAAAAACCAATAATTCCGATTTTTCTTACGAATCTAGATAAGCCACTTCTTTTACATAAATTGTACATTTTCGTGAAAGAAATAAATATTTTTTCTTAGCATGCACGAATTTTGGTTTGTTGATAAAAAATGAGCTAGTTAACAAGATTCGTAGATTGGACATTGGACAAAAAGTTGCGTTTTGGTCCAAGGATTCTTTTTTGGATTTTTGAATTAACCGTTATACAGTGCCGGTTATTTGACGTTGGGCATTTTTATCAAAGTAAACGGCTTATTTAAACCAATTAACAATTTGACCACTTAAATTGGATTGTTGGTCCTTGAGATATTTCAAATAGACTGTTAAGCTGACAGAATATTTTATGTGAGGTAAATTTTTACTAGGTAAATTAGGCCGGAAAAATTGGTATCCAGGGGTTTTTTGGGATGCTGAATCCAAATATGACATCATCGGAAAAAATGACTAGTAAAAAATTGGTTCATCGGTTTCAGTGGGACCGTTTTTAGGGGCTTAAGAGTACCCCATAGAAGAAAAATTTATTTTTGTAGCCTTATTATGTTACATGCATAGTAAAAACCTTTAGAATTTTACTTTTTGGAAATCGTATGAAAATTGATGAGATTAGAGCAAATACGAAATTTTGACCCCTTGAGGGGTTTCCACAGGTTCCAACTATTTGCTTTTGACTCCAAGTACTGAAATTGATTATTTATTTTGTGTTATGATGAAAAAATTGTGGAAGAAATACGTATTTGGGGAGCAAAATGGGCCCTTCAAAACCCCTGGGTCTAGCTTCACCAATTTTCATCCAATTTCCAAAAATTAAAGTTCCCCCCGTTTTTTATTGTGTAATGAACATTTTTAGTCCATAGAAACTGAAATTATCTCATTCAGAGTACCCCTCAACTCTCAAAACCGATCCCAGTGGATCCGATGAAAATCCTCTATACAACTCCTCTCCACCCTATTGAACAAACCAGATTTTAAAGTCTGGCCTGAAAAATATGCCTGTTAAATTCCGAAGCCTGTTTAGGAGAATTTTATAATTTATAATTTTTATAAACTTACCTGAGTCCCAGAAAAGGCCTTGTCTGGCAGCTTTCGTATTGCATTATCCGAAAAATCCAGTTTACGAATTGGAAGATTTGAGTTCGCAAAAGCCTGTAAAAATAAAAGTAAAATAAAAATAGTTTGTTAATGGCCAAAAATGCATGTCATCTCGTAAAAAAAATAATAATGAAAAGAAATTAGAACTGCAGCGGAAATAAAGTTTAATTTAATAATTTTACTTTTAAGAAGGTCAAAAAACATGTCCAAAGAATTCGATAATCTCAAAAAATAAACTTGAAACATAAAATAAAATAAAAAGTTGGAGAAAGAAGAGGAAGGGGAAAATACAAGATGATTGTACTTTATTCTACCTAGTGACCAATTTTTGATATTGTGTTTTTATTCGCGTATTTTCTTCTCTTTTTATTATTATTATTATTTTTTTCGTTGATTTCATTTTTAATGAGTAACTGTTTTTTAAATATTTTCAAAGAGTGGTTTCTCGTTGAGCAACTTTTATTTTGGTCCATCGGCGATTTGGCTTATTCTTTCTTCTTATCACCATCATCTCTCTGGTCACCTTTTTAGCATGATGATGATGGTGGTTTGGCGGTGATTCAACATTAACAAATATTTTTATGTTTCGAGCTATGCAAATTAATTTTATTCTGAATTAAATTAAATAACTTAAAATGATACTGCATTCGGGTACAAGGTTATAGCTTTTGCAGAGTGTTTTGGACTATACAAGGACAGAGCTAATTTTAACGGGGTTTCTTAAATTTGTTAATTTATTCAACATTTTTGTTTACGTGGTCACAAGTGGTTATCATTCTTGTCATGTGGTCAGACATGGAAACAATATTGAATAAATAGATAGAAACTGTATTTTTAGACAATTTTGCTCATAAGAAACCCTAAGGAAGTGGTACTGACTTCAGAAGTATTTTCAGCTAGCATCAGTTCAGCACAAGTTGTTTCAAAAGTGTTCTCTATTTTAGTACAACAAACTTATTGAGGGAGGCTCGAGGTTCTGGTGAGAAATCTTGAGGTCCTCTTATGCCCTGTTATGATGTAGAGTTAGTAATAATAGTATAGTGCCCTAGAGCGACCAGTCGAGTCCTCATTTTTCAAAGAAATACAGCTCATAGAGCAGACTCCAAACAATCACTACTGTAATGGTTATGCTAATGAGTTACCAGTTCTATGAACCCACTAAGCCGTGTTCAATATTAGCTGCAAGGAAACTGACTAACCTCTTCGACTTGAACGCCTTTTGAATGTTTTCAATCCCAAGTGTATTTTATTTTTGATAGCATGGCTCTGACGATAAATGTCGGAAATTACCTTGTTCACTCTATTATTCTATAATAATAGCGCATACAAAGCATTATACCTTTTCGACAACGGTGCAAAAAGCAACTTAATTCAATCGTCACGGATCGGATTTGAACCCGTACCCTTATGGTTAGTAGGTAGATGCTCCTCCACCGATCAAGCTACCAGGTCAGTCATAGTTGTAGAGTTAGTAAACAGAGCCAATAATCCACTGTATCAATCGTTGAACAATCAACTTCTACAACGTAACGTACGAGGTATAATGTAAACTACATTGCACAGCAACTCCAACAGCAGCACTCGAGGTTCTTTTGAACCATAGACCTCTCCACATACAGTTACAACTAGAAGCTCGTTCTTCTATGTGTCGACTATTTTCCACTGCTCTATTCAAACTATCTCATGGTACTGGTCATGAAAGAATTTGGGTACACCTCACTCGTATGTTACCCTATCTTTTTGCACCAGTGGACTTAATGTTGGCCACAGTTGTCACTGTAAGGGGCTTTACCGTTGAATTTCCTGGCAGGGATGAGTGGCTCAATGAACATTTTGTTAACACTTTAGAAGATAGTACAAACTTCTTCACAGATGGGTCCCTTTGCAACGGTTTAGCAGGGGCCGGTATTTATTGTATGGAGCCTCTTTTAGAAGTCTCCATATCTTTGGGCACACTTGTATCAGTCTTTCAAGCTGAAACCTTTGCAATTTTAGCTTGTGCTTACTATTGTTTAGATAACTCGTTTACTGAACGTAGTATCACTATTTGTTCAGATAGTCAGGCTGCCCTTAAGGCACTGAATTCAGACATCATAACGTCTGAATTGGTTCTACAATGCAGAGAGGCTTTGCAGGAGCTTTTTCGCAGCAATCTCGTCAGACTGATTTGGGTGCCCGGCCACTGTGATGTGGAGGACAACGAACGGTCTTACGGGCTTGCTCGTGTGGGCTCCTCTGAACTATTTTGCCTTTTTAAAAAAACTGGTTCACCAGTCGCTTGAAAGAATGGGCAATTGGCAAACATGAGAGTTACTGGAATTCCGTTGTGGGATGCCGTAACTCAAAATTGTATTTGTTGCGGCCAATAGAGTCGCGTTCTAAGTTTCTGTTAAATCTTGACAGGAATAAATTGCGTTTGATGGTTTCAATGATTACAGGACACTGTAAACTTAACAGCCATCTTCTTAGTATGAACATCGTTCAAACTACTCTTTGCCGCTTTTGTGGTGCTGATGCTGAAACTTCGTTTCACATTCTCTGCAATTGCGACTACTTAGCAAACCTCAGGCATAGACTTTTTGGAGACTAACATTAGTGCTAACTGTTTTCGTAGCATTGATGTTAAGGTTATCTATAAGTTTCTGATGAATTGTAATTTGCCAAATTAAATTGTAATTCTCTATTTAGTTCTTTTGTTAATTTAGTTTCAGCTTTTTATTTTGTTTCAGGTTTTGTATAACTTTTTTTTCAGGTTTTTCAGCGGGGTTGAGCACATTGGGCCCACTTTGAGGCCTTCGTGCGAGAGGCAGTACAAATTCCTACTGCACACCTAACCCCCGAATCCATCCATCCACATTGCACAGCACACATAAAATGCGTATAGCAATTTTACTATCTAGTGATAGGTAATTTTGCGTCCATTTTTAGGTAGTAATTGTTTCACCACTGTTGGTAAATCGATAAATTTTCTTCTAAATCAGCGTTTTCTGGTTCTAAAATATATTTTTTGGGAAAGTAATCGTAGGATTGCCTTTTGAGGATTTCTGCAGGTCCCATACACAAAATAATTTTCATCATAAAATGCAACGCAAACGCAATTTTGCCATTCTGTCCTAAACTGTCTCTCATCCCTTCTTTTGAGTTCAAACAAGGTTCAAAATTGTATCCAAAACTAGCTTTTGTCCATCGCCTTCCACTTACTATACATCTCTTGCTTGAATTTTTGATCCTTGAAGTCAACCGTGGGCAATATTAATATTAGAATAACAGAGAGCGTTTGCTACAAAGCTTGGCCCTCGAAGGACTACTAAATCTCATTTGTCCGAATCCGTTTGGGTAAACCCTCAATAGGTTAAAACTCATCAACTAAATCTGCCAAAAATTTTTATAAAATTTTTGGAATACTTTTCTACGTAATTTTTTCAGAAAGTACGCCCAAGACCAGGTTTTATTCCTTGCAAAGAAGGTTGTTCCCTTGGAGGGCCTTAGGGCTTCGCTTGAGACTAGGCTTTATTTCTTTCAAAGAAGAATTTAAAATTAGGCAACGCTTGGTTTTGTTCCTTTCAATTGAGGACCTGAAATTAAGACTAGGTCTGTTCAAACCTACGTCCAAAATTAGGTTTTTCTCCTTCCAGAGAAGGCGCTTAAAACTTATATAACTTTTTTTTTAATATACAGTCAAAACTACGCTTTATTGTTTTCAAAGAACTGACGATCCATTGGAAGGCCTTAAGTTAGGGCTACACTCAAAAGTAGATTTTGTTCATGCCAAAGTAGGGTTATCTTGGTCTTGGTCCCTCCAAAGAATATTGATCCCTAGAAGTGACTAAGACTAGGGCTACGGTCAAAATTAAATTTTGATCCTTAAAAAAATTGGCAAATGAGATTTGGGCGTACCATTCGCGCAAGTGAGAGTTTGTTAAATGAGCTTCGAAGAAAAGGATTTTGAGCAATTGAAATTCAGTGAAACGTAATCGTTTTGGCTTAGAGAATTTAATGCCGGTCTGTGTGTGTGTCTGTATGCTCGATAGCTCACGTAACTGTCAACCTATTTGGCTGAAATTTTATGTGGAGGCTTTTTTCAACAAAATTAAGGATAAGTATTTGAATTGGCCGAATTGGACCACGGTGTCAACATACTTGTCCACAAATCTTGAGTTCTCGGCATGAACTCAGATTTTTAAGAACAGTTCCTAAAAAAGTTTGACCCTTGGACATCGAGATCTGAGGGCTCATATGTTCAGATGCTTCCAGAATTCTTGAGTTGATAGGAATGAGCTCAAATATGGAATATAAGCTTTCGCTAATTGCCTAAAAACAGGTCCTATTCTAAATTTGGGATAATATTCATACCTGGTGCTTTCCTATTATCAGACTTTCTTGGATAACTCTGTAAATACCTTTCTGATACTCTTCAAAATTTGACCAAGTCGAAATCGAGTTCCTATCATCAAATACACAATAAATTAAATAGAAAAGCTTTCCTACGTTTTTCTCTTGACTTCTTGCGTTTGCTTGTTTTACAGATTTGATCCATATTATTACGGGGTATTTATTTTATCTCGGATATTGGCTCAACTAAGTTGATTATTTTTACCAGTCTGACCTATCACGCAATATTTGTTTTTCAAATAAAGTTGACATGGCTCGGTGGAGTGTGAATGATTTAGAGACACGTCATCGCGCTCTAAGCCACATTCTTGTGCAATAGTTTGGGTTTGGGCTTATTGAAGCTTCATTCTTCAATTTCACAAGAAAAATATAATTTCAGTAAATGCATGATGCAAGGTTTTATGACGAGATAATTGCCTGCAGTATATACACGAAAAATAATTGGGATACCTATTATAAATATGGGTTTTTGATATTAGATCTGACTTTCTACCTATGATATTATAATTGCGTGCTGATAACCACTAGCCTCAACTATTTCGAAGTCTTGTACTATATCCAAACTGCTTCCAATACTTCGAAAGTGATTGAAATAGTCACAAATAAAATTCAGATATTTGTCAATCAATGTCAGCGACAAATCCTCGGGATAAGATTGAACTATTACTAACTTTGAATCATGACAGCAATGTGGTAGGACTAGTTTGGAGATAGATATCAGGTGACGTAAACAGGGATGGATCAGCCATGTGCTACGAAGGGATCCAACGGAGCCCGGATCAGTAGCTAAAGAAGCTGTTGAAAATTGCCTTCGAAAAGGAACTAGGGAACAAAAGACCAAATGAGATGAAATATGACTATTGATTGGCTGTATCCCATCAGTGCACTAGGTCTTTTAATAAGTGAGTGTTGCGAATCTTCCTTATAATATTACTATCCCAAAAATATATCTAGAAATGGAATAGTGTTACTATAGTTTAGTTTATTCCTGATATAAATAAGCATAATGCTTTTCATTGACAATGTGGACAATCCAACATTGAAAATGCTTATACAGACATCGATTGATAATTAAAAACAAGATAAAACAATTAAAAGTATTTAAAAATTTTACAATTTAAAACCAGCATCACAGATGTCATGTGTTGACGTTGACACTGGTGACTAGCTGTTGAAGAATTCCAGTACTGCAGCTTTAAAAGCCGAAATCCTTTCTAAAGACGTGATTGTTTCTGGTAAGGTGTTCCAAACTCTAACGCCCTCTATTCTAAAGGAATTACCAAAGC
>JXPH01018352.1:0-14619 GCA_001014845.1 Mochlonyx cinctipes
TGGTATTCAGAATCGAGACTGGACTGTAAGTAAGTAAGTAAGTTTGCAAGTTTACAGATAACCAAGCCAAATCAGACCACGAGATTGGAGGCTCCCATACACACTTATCAGAATTTTGCAGAAATTTTGAGTTCTAGTGATCGGAATAAGCTCAAATTTGAGCCATGGTCTTGAGGTAAGTACCCAAGAACAGTTCCTGAAAAAGTTTGATCCTGGGACATCGGGACCTTACACAATTCTTGAGTTCTAATGATCGGAAGGAGCTATAAGCTTTAGAAAAGTATCCAAGAACAGTTCCCAAAAAGACAGACCCTGGGACAACTGGATTTTAAGGCTCTTCCAGATGCTTGAGTCTTAGTGATCGGAATGAGCTCAAATTTGGAATATAAGCTTATGGCAAGTGTCCAAGAGCAGTTCCTNTTCTAGTTATCGGAATGAACTCAAATTTGGAATATAAGCTTATGGCATGTGCCGTAGAGCAGTTCCTATGCTAAATTTTGGATAATATCATCCATTCCTGGTGCTTCCAATTACCAGATTTTCTTGGATAATTCTGCAAGTACTTTGCCGATTCTCTTCAAAATTTGCACACAGCATTTTTTTTCTTATCACAAAATATACAATCAATCTGAATGAAAAGCTTAATATAAATATAATCGTAAGATATTGGTTCTAAGAATTTAAATGTGATCGTTCATCTGTTTTTGATGAGGAGCGCTCTGGCCGCTCTGGAGACGTGGTTATCGAGAAAATCGTTTAAAAGGTCCATGACATGATTCTCGCTGATCGCCGAATGTAAGTGTGCGAATTAGCAAAGGCTGTAGGTGTGTCGTACGGAACGGATATTAATATTTTACATAATAAGTTAAGCATGAGAAAGCAGCGGATACGGCTATCAATGTCGAAGCAGTGTATTGGATCTCTTTAAGTGAAATTCGCAGGAGTTTTTGCGTCGAGTCGCACCGTTGATGAAACCTGCATTCATTATGATACACCAGTGTCCAAGCGACAGTTAAAACAATGGATTTTTCGGGGTGAATCTTCTCCGAAGAATTCAAAGATGGTCCCATTGGCCGGAAAGGTAATGGCCACGATTTTTTTGAGATTTCAAGAGAATAATCTTTGTGGACTTTTTGCAGAAAGGAAGAACGATTGCAGAGCAGTACTACAGTGAATTATTGAACCGAGTCGATACAAAATTGAAGGAGACACGGCCTCATTTGGCTAAGAAAAATGTGCTGTTTCACCATCACCACTATAACGCATCAGGACATTCAACCAAAATTGTCGTGGCCAAATTGGATCAACTGCACTACGAATTGCTGACGCACCCACCGTACTCGCCCAACTTGGATCCCTGCGACTTCTTTCTATTCCCCAACATGAAAACGTGACTCGGGGGAAAAAAATCAGCTCAAACACTGTTAAAGTGAGGCTAAAGTACGTAAACAAAATATTAACAAGGACATTTTTGAAATTTTTAACCACGTTTCCACCTTTTAACGGTATTTTCAAAAACAGCATTGCCGAGGACATACATTTATATGCGATCGTTTGCACCGGCACAACATCACAACTTCACCGTCTTATGTTCCAATATTGTGTGCCCCAATTCTCCAGCTATGTTGAACTCACCATAATTTCAATAGCACAGCTGCCAAAACCATTTAACTCAAGTTTCAATAATTGAGTTTCCTTCAAGAACAAAACACCACAACTCAAATTTAAACTTTAAGCAAATTTATTTTCCTCTCAACTTTCCCGAAATCGTCTTTATTCTATCTCTATTGCTTTGTTATCACAACAAATCTAAAATTCAACATGATGTTCAAGCTGTAGCTGTAGCTGATGCTGTTGATGAAAATCTCTTCTGAATGCTGTACATAAAACGAAATTATTTTTTTATGCTCTAACAAGGTTGATTGTTTTGTTGTAAACATTCAATAGAATGGACGTAGTCGTAAAAGTTTTAATTGCTAAACTTTTGGTTAGACTTGAGTCTCAGATTATATTTGTATAGGATGATAAGTAGCTATTCTGCTTTTTCTAGGAAGATAAACTTGTGCAGTTTATTTTGCCTACGATGAGTACCTACTTTACAGACAAAGCTGGACCTTGTGTGACATAAAATTTAATTATGTTTATGGTGAAGGATGCAACAAAATATTTATTTATTTTAATGTTTTTGTAGCAAGTCAAACTTTTCTGGAAATAAATTTTAAATAATGCATAACCAGCAAATGACACATTAGGGGCGCCACATGTAATCAAGGTAAAGTTGAGATGTGGTGTTGGCGGACGAAACGATACCGACACGACGACGATAATGTGGTGCTAAATTATGCTGTTATCGAATTCGAAAGTGGTGATTTTATGCCACCATGGAGGATTTAATATATGAAGATAAATTATATAAAATTTATATGTTTTCATAGTATGATCAATAACGTATATTATGTGTAAAAGAAGCATATTGGAGCGATAAATAATATAATTTGATGGGAATAGCCTAAAGTATAGTGAGTGGGTGTTTCATGATTTTTTTTATGACAGATTGTAGGTGGTGAAAGACATTATCAATCTTAAATTCTTAATGAATGACAACTACGGTACTCTGGCGTTTCAGAGGTCTAACATAATCTTCTTTAATCAAATATAGTAATTAATTTTTGACCCAGTTCTGCCGAGCCGATGACAAAACTATATTTAATCACAATTGCTCAATTTGGTCCATGGGGATTGTCCTTCCTGGCCCCTGGGAGCTTCCATATACCAGAGGATCTTTTCGCTGGCAATTTGCGTATAAAAATCCTAAAAATCTAAAATCTTTCATACGGCTTGATATTTATGAAATAAAACCTTGGATTGAAACATAGGAAACCACAAAGAAAAAACGTAGGAAACCACAAGGTGGAGTTTGTAGCTTTTCATCACATTTATTCTATACTTTGTGATAGAAACTGTATTTAATTATTTATACTTCGACAAAGATGATATGTGCAAATTTTAAAGAGGAACGGAAAAGTATTTACAGAGTTATCCAAGAAAGTCTGGTAATTGGAAGCACCAGGAATGGTTAATATCATCCCAAATTCAGCATAAGCTTATATTCCAAATTTGAGCTCATTCCGATCACGGGAACTCGAGAATTCTGGATAGTCCTGGTATCTAGAAAGTGCCCAGATCCCGATGTCTCAGGGTCAAACACTTTTGGGAACTGTTCACCAGGAATGGTTAATATCATCCCAAATTCAGCATAAGCTTAAATTCCAAACTTGAGCTCATTCCGATCACTAGAACTGAAGAATTCTGGAAGTGGCTGGTATCTAGGAGCCTTTAGATTCCGATGTCCAAGGTTCAAACTTTTTTAGGAACTGTTCGTGAATACTTACCTAAAGCTTATATTACAAACTTGAGCTCATTTTGATCACTAGAACTAAAGAATTCTGGAAGTTCCTGGTACCAAGGAGCCCTCAGACCCCGTTGTTCCAGCGTCAAACTTTTATAGGAACTGTTCTTGGGTACTAACCACAAGATTGTGTTCCAACTTTGAGCTCATTATAATCATTAGAACCCAAGATTTCTGGANGGGCCCCATACAAACGCCCGAAGACCCCGTTTGGCTTATTAACAAACTCCTCCTTACATTTTTTGAGAAAAGCCTCCACACTAAATTTCAGCCAAATCGGTTGAGAATTGCGCGAGTTATCGAGGACACACGACGAAGACGACGACGACTACGACAGTCACACACATACACACACTCAAATTTTTGTTAGTTTCTTTCACGTTTCAGACCATTTGGAGCACTTTCCCTGAGGAACTAGATATTATTTTTTTACTGCTGTTTTTCTATCTGTAGATATACTGAAAAAAACCTTAAATTGGACAAAGGAGCCATTTTGGTCCACCAGAACGCTTTTAGAATCTCTGAACCAAAACTGAAATTGAATAAAAGTGACCATTCAAGTCCTCCAGAGGGCTTTGAGGTTCTCTACAGGACCCCTTCTGGGGCAATTTGCATAGAAAATTTCCGATAATCGGAAATTTTGGTTAAAGCCTGTTATTTTTACTAAGAAACTTTTAGCAAAACTCAAATCATACAAAAGTGGTCACTTGACCTCTCCAGAGGGCTCTTAGGTTCTGCTGGGGTGTAAAATATTTGTAAAAATTTAAGGTACGAGATGTAATTTCGGTTACGACCTTAGAATAAAATTGAAATGTTCCAAAAGTGACCCGAAGTATTCCAAATGTCATCTGAAAGTGTACAGACGGTCACTGAAAGTGTGCCGAAGAGTACCGGAAATGTTTAGAATGTAGTCTGCAGTGTACAGAAGGTGACCCGAAGTATGCGAAATGTACCCTAAAGTGTGCCGAAGGTAACAAGTGTTTTGAAGGCTACCCAAAGTGTTTCGAATAACATTCCAAGCATTACGAAGGTAAACGTAGTTCAACAAAAGTGTTTCTTAGGTCACCATAAATGTTCCGAAGTGTTCCGGTCACTCGAAGTTTGTCAAAAGTCACCCGAAGTATTGCAAAGAAATAAATGAGAAAAGCTATAAAGCTTTTCATAGTTTTCATCCCTTTTTATGTTCCCAAGAGTGATAGCCCTTATACTTCTAATAAAATAATAATAAAATAGTTAAAGCCCCATAATATGAGTGTGTCAAACTAAAATTATTAGTCAAACCCCCTTAGTGTCTTTTTAAGTTTATGCCGCTATGTAAACCTTCTGCAGGGTCAGAATGTTCAAAATAGCAAAAGTTGTTTTTTAGTCTTCGGACTCATTGGGTAATTTAAAATAATAATCGATACGAAAATTAGATTTTAGGCTACAACAAAAGAGATTCAAGTATTGGATTTGTAGTGAAGGAAAAATAATATTAAAAAGTCCGGTTCNAAATAATAATCGATAGGAAAATTAGATTTTAGGCTACAACAAAAGAGATTCAAGTATTGGATTTGTAGTGAAGGAAAAATAATATTAAAAAGTCCGGTTCAATTTTGATCCACACTGATGCAAATTCTTAATATCAAAAATAGTAGGAAACCACAATGTGGATTATGTAGCTTTCCATTCATATTTAATGTATATTTTGTGATAGAAACTGGATTAAAAATTCAAGAAAAAGTGATAAGTTCAAATTTTGGAAAATTTACAGAGTTATCTAAGAAAGTCTCTTAATTGGAAGCACCAGGAATGGATAATATTATCCCAAATTTAGCATAGGAACTGTTCATGGGCACTTCCCATAATTATATTCCAAATTTGAGCTCCTTCCAATCACTAGAACTTGAGAATTCTGGAAGTGGCTGGTACTAAGAATTCCTCAGATTTCAATGTCTTAGGGTCAAAATTTTTTACGAAATTTTCTTGCATACTTACCAAAAGCTTATGTTTCGCATTTGAGCTCATTCTGGTCATTAGAACTAAAGATTTCTGGAATTTCCTGATATTTAGGAGCCCATGTCCCAGGGTCAATTTTTTTAAGGAACTGTTCTTGGGTACTTACCACAAGATTATACTCCAAACTTGAGCTCATTCCGATCATTGAAACTTAAGATTTCTTTCTATGGCCTGGTTGTATTTAAATCTACGACGGCCTGCTTCATTGACCAAAAGTTTCATAGTGGCAACGAATGTTTTTTTTTTTCAAACAACGAAAAGGTTCATTGCCCCAATAAAAATTGGAAAAAGGTTTCGTTGAGGCACGAAACTTACCTTATTATTAAAACATCGATTCTAATGCATTCAGATCTACTTTTCTGAGCTCATCAAAGCTCAACTATGAGAGAAGAGATGTCTTCAACTCTGATATTTTTTTCAATTACCAGCCTGTCATTGTCCTTTTTATAAAAAAAATGGCTGCTATTTATAAAATTGCTAACGATTTGCAAAAACATCAACTGTAAAATTAAATTGTTGTTTGATAGAAAAAAAAACATTAATTGATTTCGATCAATATAATGGGGGTTTAACATAAACATCATTGTTCAAAACAAGCAATATTACGTTATTATGCTAATTAAGTAAAATCAACATATATTCATAGTTCAATTCCCATTCCAAACCAAAACCTCCCTCATCTCTCTCAAACTCTACATAAGCCAGAGCCATACAGTGTGCTGAGGGGAGATATAAGGTAATTTGCGTGATTTGGGTTGGTTTGGCTATACATAAATTTGAGATTAAAATTAGATCGTCAAATAGGCTCTGGCTCAGGCGAGGATATACTAATTAATTATATTAGGTCTTATATTGTTGATTCTGCATAATATAATGGGGCAAGAAACGGCAACAAAAAGGTAACAAGAACTTAAAAACTTTTCTTATCTTCATGCGACTTTTAAATTACTTTTCATTATTATCGTTTATAAAACACTTGTCTTAAACTGTGGCTCTAAAATAATAATGAACCAATTTCTAGCCATCGTTTCTGTCATTCTCTGCTCCCAAGAGATAAAAGATGCTGTACCATAAAGCGTATTGAACTGGTTTTAATTTCCTACCCGACAATTAACAATCTGAGATTCATTAGAACGAAAATGAAACAACAAAATAATTAATTAAAGTTTTGATTAAATAAAACCAAACAACAAAATTTCTTGTCTTGTCTTCTATCTCGGTATGTCTTATGCCTTGTTGTTATTGTTTTTAATTCTTTCTCCATTTCTTTTCATCCCCAACAGTACACCAACAATTCATAGAAAACACTGATAAGACACGACAACGATGAGGAGACGCTTTCGAGCATTCAGAAAACAATCCTTTCATGTTTGAATGAAATTTTATTATTTGTTTGATGAATTTTCTAATGACTCGAGTTGAGTAGAATTCTTTTCTTTCTGTATACATACAGGATGTAAACTAATTTTAATTTAATTTTGCTCAAGGTTAGGTTTCTAAAAGTGGAACATGTTCCGAAGCGGAATAACATTTTTATTATCTTCCATGTGAACCCTGGCGCCCAATAAATCATTTCGTACTATGGTAATTGAATTCAAACCTTTCACAAACATAAGATTTGATTATATATTTTTAGGTGAGTCAGCAAAGAATGGGTGAAAGGGGAAGGAGGAAGCGTAACGGAATAAAAGCGGAAAAGTATGAAGTGAAAATGGTGGAAGCGATAATTCTGCTTTGATGAACGGTTTCACGCTGGGGTTCTGATGTTTTGATTTTAATCGGAAAACATGGGTATTTAGTAGAGCTAGAATATTTTTCTGCATGAATATAACAGAAATTTACGTGATATTTTTGTCCTTGTAAAATGCATGTAACTTGGAAATACCTCGAGAAATACGGACTTTGAGATTTTGAGATTTTATTTCACTCATCATATTTAAAGATTGATTGAATGAAAAACATCGTTCAGTCTTGTATATGACAAATGATAATCTTTTTTTTTTCTTCTGCCAACGTTTCGAGACTGTATCAAGGCTTTTCTATGAATGTAGTGACCCTGTAGAATGAGTAAGGTTAATGAATCGAGACTTGATCATTTTTAGTGACTACTTTTCAACAAATCTTCTCCGTTGAATACGAGCAAGACTAAACACATAATATTTCGATCTAATCGTGAAAAACTACGAAGTTATCCAAAAGTTAAACTTTATGGTCAGGTGATTGAAGAAGTAGACCACTTCACATATCTTGGATTCGTTCTAGACAAGCATTTAACATAGAAACAGCATGTCCATTATGTGGCATGCTTCGTAGTGTATTACGTTCCTAAGAAAATTCTTTTAAAAATCTACTTCTCTTTCATCCACTCTAAAATTCAGTACTTTATTATTTTATGGGGCTCAGCATGTAAATCCGTTCTCAGTAAGCTGCATACGGTTCAATTCGGCTATATTCAAGTTACCTTTTCTTCATCCAACGTTATCTCTATATCAAGAGAACAACCACTATATTTTACCTATTCTTGGGCAATAGGAGTTCCAATTGAACTGTCTAATGTTTAAAATATTACACGTTAATAATACACATCATAATTTTACTTCACAGCTCGTTCACATAGTCACCAAACTAGTCAAGCTGATCTGTTATCATTTACACGCATTCGGCTGGAGTCAGGAAGAAAACGGTTCAGTTTCATTGGTCCTAATGTCTAAAACACATTACCACAGGAGTTAAAGGACATACGTTCACTTGAAACATTTAAGATGCAAATGAAAATCCATCTAATGACGAACATCTCTCATCTTATTATGTAATTTGACAATGCCGTACAAGCAAAGCTGTTTAAACAGAAATTGAAATTAAATCTAAATGAAATTTAAAACTTAAAAATTAGAAAACATATGTCCAAATCCAGAAACTAACACTTTATTGCTGTTCTACCTCCAGATAAGACATATCCTAAGAGAACTGCTTACTCTTTGTTGCGCTGCGTATAGAAGTTGCCCGCAATATTTATTGCCCAGTTGCACTTAGTTCAAATGAACCGCAGATCCCTGAGCAACCCAGCATATTTAATGCATTCCACGTATTGTAATTTACATTGTTAAATAGTTTAATAACAAATAAATACTGAATTTGAAAAATAAAATGGATACTTTTTCTGTCAATCCTTATATAAAGCCCTGATGAACGTCAAGGCAGTCTCGAAACGTTGGCAGATGGATAAAAAAAGACAGTTAAAATATAAAACCAGTTGATAAAATCAATTAAATACATACCTACACATATAACGATCGAAAAGAAAGCTTATGTATTCAGTAAAACTTGAAAAATTTTGGTTCCTTGGGAATAATAATTGCTTACCAGATGGTCTAAAAGTGAAAAAAAAACAAAAAAAAATCTTCTGTCTCTTTGTGTCAGTAAGTTCGATAACTCGATTTATTCTGAACCGATTAGGCTGAAATTTTCTTTTGGATTCCTCAACAAAAGTAAGTACTAGTTCGTTAATGGGTTAAATCGGGTCACTGGATCAGGGGGATCCCATACAAATTCATCAGAATATTACAGAAATCTTGAGATCTAATGATCGGAATGAGCTCGCATTTCGAACATAATCTTGTTGTAAATGTTAAAGAACAGAAAGAAGAAATTGGGCAAGTGACTAGTCTTGCGCTCCAGAAGGCTTTTAGGAGCTCAAATAGCCGCCTACTCCTACTGGACACTTTGTTTAGAAAATTTATAAAATCAGAACAAATCTGAAGTTGGGCAAAATTGCTCATTTAGGGCCTTCGGAAGACGATTAGGCTCCTAACGACCCCAGAGGGGATAATAAATTGGTTATTTTTACTTAAAAATGTATATTTTCTGAGGTAGGTAATACCTATTGGCATGGGAGTCCGAAAATAGGAGGGTAAAACAAACGTTAAAATCGTAATTTTTATTTTATTATTACTTTAACTTTCAACAATGAATTAAATTGTTAACTTGTTTTGTCTCATTTGCTAAGCATAGACAGAAGGTGACAAAAGTGGTTTTTACATTCAATCGAGCTTTAAACTGTTGATGTTTATGGACCGGACGTAAGTATAGGAATGATAACAAAAATGGACATCGCCCAAATCATGTTTAAAACATGTTTTGGACCACCAAGAGTCATTTGCGATCAAAATTGGTAGGATATCTGTGTGTCGACCCACGATGGTTAGTTTGTTGTTAATTTTTTAACGCACGATAACTCAAAACGTGGACTCCGATTTGGCTTAATATTTTGGCATAATCTTTCGGCAGAAGCAGTTTTTTAATACTGCAACAAGACCTATTGATTTTGAGCCAATCGGACAAAGGCTTCTGTAGACGCCCATATGAATTTTTGTAATTTTATCAATAAAATCACTCTAATCCAAAATGTATTAATAACATCTTTTGAAACTTTGGCCAACACCTATTTTATGCTTACCATCTAAAGCGCAATTGGACAAAGGCTTCTATGGGTTCCCATACAAAGTTGACATTTTTATACGAAAAATGATGAATTTTTATAATAAAATTGAGTGTTGAGTGACGTCATCAATAATGAGTTTGTCCCTCTGAATGGCACACCTAATTAGCCGGAGTCACGTTAGGAGTGAATGCATAGAAAATAAATTTTAGAAGTTCTGGCTTAGTAACGTTCTGATTTTATGCAGTTGTCATCTTATTTTGTGGAGTAGAAAAAAATTAAAAAATCTCTACTATTTTTAGCTATTTTTCAAAAATAAATTCGATTTGCAGTGCTTATTAATGATCCTATCAACATCTATATTATATTTCTATTGTAAGGTTCTGTTTTTCTATAGCATAGACACTAACGATAAATTTCTTTATTAGTAGGCTTTTTGTGTGTTTCTTGATTTTTCGGTGTAATCCTACCTTTGTTGTGGGACTGGTAAACTGGAAACTGGCGGTACACATCGAGAACGTCATTTTGAAAATCCCAAAAATATTGAAACAGGGTTTCTTTGACTCAGCAGGCAGAAAAAACTTGTTAGATTTAATCAAGAAAGGCTCCCAAGCAGGTTGAAAATTTCACTTAGTTAGCGCTAACAGGTTAAACCTTCTTGCGGCAAAGAAGTTATTGTTAATCCCAAACAAGATCCTGCTTGCCGCAAACGGTGATACTTGTTGAAACATTCTTGGCACTAACAGGATCTTGTTTGACTTGTTAGCTTCAAACAGGTTCATTCTTATTAATATTCAACAAGATGACTTGTTAGTGGTGAACAGGATCTTATTAGGGATTTGTACGGAATTTTTTTACAGAATATTTATATATAATTAATTACAGAACTCCATTGGCTTCAGGCGCTTCATCTTTCACTTTTTTCTACCACCCCTTTTGACGAGCCTTCTTTCGAGACCAATTCCACTACAGCGCATATATTAGCATTACATAGCCGTAAAATGATTTTACCCCAGTGATCTGTTGAGGTACTTTCAATGGTTGCTAGGAGTATTCGGATGGGAATCAAGGTTTTGGGAGCAATTTAGTAGGCAGATCGTTGGACCATGGTATGTCCTCTCTACTTCCATTAAATAGCCCGGTTGAAGCTCAGTCCATGGTTGCGACCAGAACACTTCTGTATTTACTCTTCAATTAAAGCAATTCAGGCTTTAGTCAAAGTTGCCTTACAGAATCAGGGGTGCTTTGGGACCATAACGAAACTTTTTGGTTGAGGCCAATTTTGCCATATGCGTAAATTGATCCACCCTATACTAGGTAGTTGAAAATTTGGTATTAAAAAAAGAGACCGAAAATATGATCGTTAAAAGATTTTTAAAATTCTAAAATTTTGAATATTTCAGAAATTTTCAATAATCTCTATTTTTATAATTTAAAATTTTCTCTAAAATAGTTGAAAGACAGAAATTGGTCAAAAATTCGAAATCGATCATTTAACTTTTAAAATACATTTAGGGCCTTTATCATTTGCGATCCAAATTTGGTGAACGTCTGTTTCTCGGTTTATAGATTGTGGATTGTGGACTGTAAATTGAGGATTATGAAATGTGAATTGTTACTTATCAGCTCTGTAAGTTCTGCCATCAATGATAGTAGTAGGAATTATTGACCGATCTAGCTGAAAATTTTAGAAACGATTTTAATAATTGATCTCCAAAAACCTATTTTATTGGGCTTAATCAACCAAAACCTATAATCGATTGCCATACAGTGCTAGATTCGGGTGTGAAAAAGTGCCCTAGCGCTCAGTCTTCATACGCCCTCTTAAAATGTCCTAGGGGCAAGAGGGGTTACAGACTTGTTTTTTGTGTTTTCTTCAAAATTACTAGAGGATAAACAATCATCGTGGTCCTTGTTATATTCATTCAATCCTGAAATAAATTTAATTTTTCATTTCTATGAAAAATAAGTGCCCTAGCGCCGCTAGAGCGCGATAGGCCTCGATTCTAGCCCTGCTGCCATACAAATTTTTGTGATTTGAATGAATAAATCGAAATTCTGACGTAATCAATCTGGTCAGGAGCTGAACATTAATCATTGTGTCAAGTTGGCTTATCAATTTTGGCGTCAGTCGGCCAAAGTGTACTATGGCTTCCACTTCCTATAGAAGAGTTTGAAATAAATTCTGATAAAATTCATCGGAATGGGGAATTGGCGTTAAGTTCCTCTTCAGCATCTTACCGTGGACGTCAGACACTCGAATTTTTTTGAAAAACTTGAAAAAAGGTTTCGCCGTTGGTACGGTTGTAAAAAATCTCATGTGATTTGTGAAGGCATACCAGCATTACAAAAATACCTTCAACAACACAACCACAACGGAAATAATGCATTGGAACAAGACTAGGTGGCGCGTATGTTCAATTGGGATTACATGTAAACACAAACCACAACTGTACCAGATTTTGCTTTTGAAAACGCATACGATGACAACAACGACGACGACAACATTGAATGATCAGTCCATAGACAAATAAATACTAAGATATCCAGAAACATGGTTTCGATGTTGTATCGGTTTTTGTTCATCTCATGTGATTTGTGTAGGCATACCAACATTAAAAAAATTATATGCAACAACGCATCGCATCTACAACGAAACTTCAACGAAAATAATGCATTGAAACAGTACTAAGTGGCGCGTATCTTCAATTGGGTGGAATAACATGTAAACCAAGACACAAACTAAATATACAAATTCAGACACCAACCAAAATACTTAATACTATAGCAATATACTCCAACATTATAGCATTTTACACAACAACATGCTTTTGAAATAAACACAACGAGCACAACAACATTGGGTCTTCAATGCACCCAACTATTGCATCTGGATATCTTTAGAAATATTCATCTATGGATCAATCCACCTGACCATGGTTCTGAATATCTTAGTATTAATTGTCTTTGATCATATTTGTAATCTACACCAGAGAGAGTATGGAGTGTTGTAATGGATTTGTTGATTTTTCCTAGAACCAGGACAATTCCACGTTATTTTTTCTAGAATAAGACATGAAAAAAATGCAAAACTCTATAATGTGATATGACGTGATTGAGTTCAGAGTTTTAAACCAGATAATCTGGGATATGATAATGCTAATCTTCCAACAGAAATCTGTGCCAGCAAAATGTAGAACATCAGAATGAATTCAATCCGAGATATTTTATCACTCTACAGAATCTCATTTATAATGCATGATTTATCCTTCTTAAAATCTCACAAAGTAAAGCAGTACAAAGTGCAAAACCTCGTTCCCAACAAACCCATCCACCAACGCATTTGATACGTTTCCCATTTATGTATCATGTCAATGTCATATGCAGAAAAAGTAATGCTTGTTTGGTCTAAAACTCCATAGCAATTTTCTTTTGTGTGAACAGCAGAGTAGCAGAATTTTTTCCCTTCTTTTGAATGAAAATAAAAATGCTAAAGGTTCGCATACTCTTTGAACCATGTTATGTAAACATACATTTTAGTATATGATGTTGTACGTAACATAAAAATCTTTTCAAAATGAGTGTTTCAGAATTTTTAGCACGTAGTTCTTAATGCTTCACAAAACCAGTGGAGTTTTTATTTTACACATACAATGCAATAACATAATTCTCTTTTGTTCTGCATTCTGCACTTTTCTTGGGGCTGTTAAATGTATTATTTCAAAAACTTCAATTGGATTCAGCGTTCGGTCAATATTAACGTCAGCTGATTAAATATTTATGCGTTCATTTAATTCCAATCCATTTCAGAGCAGGAAACGGAAATTGTTGGGGGCTTTAGAATTGTAGCACAAAGAGAATTGCTGGCGTGGCAATTGTTTTGTGATTTCAAGTTCTTTTAGTTACATACGGTGGTTGGAATGTTGTATAAATATTAGGGTGGAGCGAAATAACAAAAAATAAAAACTCATAAACATGCATAATTTTGTAGCTTAATAAAACCATTCAAAGTTGCAATTACTAATCTTTGGTAAAGGAACTTTCCTCGAAAAAAATATGGTCAAGTTTGTTAATGAGCTAAATTGGTCTACAGAGCTTTTGCACTCCTACCAACTCGCCAGCTCCTCTTTTTGGGTACCTATGGTTCTAGTGAACAAAATAGGTTCAATGCTGGTAAACAAGCTTTTGTAAGTACCCCAAAAAGTTTAATCTCATGACCTTTATATCTGTAAATGGTATATAACCCGATCTCTTCCAATTCCCCATTTTACAAATTTTAGAGCAATATCTTGAAAAATTAATTTGATCGACTTTTGTTTACCTTGTTTTTGCCTGAACTGATTTTGGCCAAAAATTAGCCCTATAACGGTCACTGGTAAACATACGTACCACCTGTTTCTATTGTCGATTTCTCCAAAAGTTTAATCAAAACATAATATATTTTTTGCTATGCTGTACTCTAATCATTCCTTTATAAGTACATGTAATGAAATTGTATATTGCTGCCCTCATAATCTAAATGTGATCAAAAATGTAATTAAAGGTATGGATGTACCTGTGAAGTTTTATACAAAAATACTGCAAATAAGAGTTGCAAAAATGTAGCTAAATATTTTTCATAATTGGAAGACCATAAGGAAAGGAAGGCAACGCAACGCTTAAAATTTTGGTCACCGTAAGACCTCATTACTAAAAATGAGCAGCTAAAGTTAATACAAATTTTATGATTTTTCACTTTTGTGGTGCGCACGCTTAGTTTCGAAATTTTTTTGTT
>JXPH01018381.1:4444-21630 GCA_001014845.1 Mochlonyx cinctipes
TAAATAAAGTAGGTAGACTTTACCAAAATTTTGACTACTTTGAACCCAAAAAGGGTTCCTCAGATTTTGAGTGCATAGAGTTAGAACAATCAACCAAAATAACTTTAACTTTTGGTAAAACAGTTTGAATGAAAATTGATAATTTGCGACATTGAAAGACTTTAAGGCATCGATGGAAATCTAGCCAAACTTTTTGGAACCTACGTTTCACATTTTCCTATAAAGAATATAAAAATATCAAAAAGTCTTTCAAAGTCCCTCTGAAAGTCGTTAAAATCTCCAAAATTCTTTCAAATTTCTGAAAAATTCTAATAATTCGACAAAGTCTACCAAATCCCAGTAAAATCGTTAAAAATTACAAAACCCCAAAAAATTTCAAAAATTCCAAAAATACCAACAAATCCCAAACACCCGAAAAACATCAAAAATCTCTAGTACCCTGGAGAGTCCAGGCAAGTCCTCATATTCCAGAGAACTGTCTATGTATTAGTGGACCTACAGCTTGTAGTGGACTCCAAACTACCACAATTTGGTGGTTCGATGGGCAAGAGCTCGACACATCGAGGTACCTGATGGGTTCAAATCCTTGCAGATGCAGAGCCATATCAATTTTAATTGAAACAGGGTTTTCAATATTGCGTGCTAGGTCTGCTGCATAACAGCTGATACATTATATAGTATACGACCCTCCTGCTATGAGCTTTGCTCTTTAGGGTTTCTAGGAAATAAATAACATAATATAACATAACTTGAATATGGTTATGTGAATGAGTTACCAGTTCATTGAGCCCATCAAGTTGTGTTCAATTTTTGCTGCTAGGAAACTGAATAACCTCTTTGACATGAAATCCATTTGAACGCCTTCTATTGCATACTTAAGTTTGTGCAGCAATTATATTTTTTATAGCATAACTCTGACGATACATGNTATAACATAACTTGAATATGGTTATGTGAATGAGTTACCAGTTCATTGAGCCCATCAAGTTGTGTTCAATTTTTGCTGCTAGGAAACTGAATAACCTCTTTGACATGAAAGCCATTTGAACGCCTTCTATTGCATACTTAAGTTTGTGCAGCAATTATATTTTTTATAGCATAACTCTGACGATACATGTCGGAAATTACCTTGTTTACCCTATTATTTATTAATAATAGTGCAGTCAACCCAAACATCTCGAAATTTCTTCCAATCAAGAAATACCTTGCCAAATTATCAAGACGCCTCCGTAGCCTGCTTGGTAGAGCGTAGTCTATTGCTTAGGTGGTAGAACATGCTACGTGACTAAGTGGTGAGGATCGGCGGTTCAAATCTCCAGGTTTTTTTTGTAAAAAATTTGATTATTTAAATGTTATGCGGATATTTTTGGGAAACGAGAGACACAAAAACCAAAATGGTAAAAATATCTTAACGTTGGCTAATGTAAAAATTAATCTTAACCACTAATAGATACTATGCCTGAGACGTGAGGGCACCACAAAAGACCCAATAGTGGTCTACATACCTCCGAATAAAATAAGCAACCTACATAATCATCTGTCCCTACAGCCTCAGGGAGTAGTCCCAAAGTTTTTATCTCAACTCTCAATATGTATCCATCCCCTCGCGTACTTTTTCGATGCATATGGACAAATTTGGATCGGTCTCCCCTAGGCCAACAGTTAACAATGAAATCTAAAATCCAAACACCATTGGTGCTTTTAAATCAGCGAAATTGCTTTAAGAGAATTAAATTAATTGAAATTCAATAAAATTAATTCCATTGAACTTTTATTGATCAAATGGGGGACCGTTAAAATGTCTGTTTATGCTGCGGCTACGTGCTTTGTATTTTCCATTTTTTTCCATCTGAAAGTGAAAACAGCAATAAAAATAAACATTGAAAGCGTGTACCAAAAAAAATTAAATGAATTATTGTAATTTTAATGGTTATTTTAACAGTTTTTTAGTCGTAAAATCGTTAGAGATCAATTAGTTTTTTAATTTTTAAAATTTGATGGAAAATAACTGTGTGCTGAGGAAGAAAATTTTGAATTGAATTTAATTTTCACATACAAATTAACTTAGCGTAAATATGGCGACTCATGATGAAAAATGAAAATAAAAGAAAACTTTTCCTTTCCATATTGTACATAGATGGTAAGTAATGCTGTGCGATGGGAAAGACGAGATTGTTAATATTTTTCTATTTATAAAACTCCATTGTTGCAACTTTTGATGACTTTATTTTAAAGGGTAAATGTTATGATGTTATAACATGAAAATTATATTTTTAATGTGATTTAATTCTTCTTGAGTTCGTCATGATTCTTGAATTGAAAATTTGGGCAACTCCTAAAAAGATAGAATCAATGGAGAGATCGTCGTGCTCGTGTGGTAGTTCATTGAACTCAAGTAGAGTTGAAATTGGCTTACAACTGTTTGTTTTGAATTTGTTTTAGGTTTAGAGTTCAATGCACTCCAAAAGTTATCGCGCGATCGGAAAAAACTTGGGACGTGCTACCGATAAAGACCATCAAGAAAGGAGCTTTTTTAGACCAAAAAATGAAAAATAATTCCCAAACTGTAGTCACCTGAAAAATTTGAAATTGTGTCCTCTTGCTATAGTCCTTCAAAGTTAAAAGATTCTCCTAAAATTCAGTTGAATGCTGGCTTATTTTTGTATACAAGCTGATCTTGATGAAAAATTAGGTATGAGTGTAGTTTTACATTGCATAAATATTTTCTGAAATTTTTGCTCAATCGGTCTGTCGGTGGTATTACAGACACAAGGCTGGGAACAAGCAAATCCCTTGAAAATTCAAGGGGCCATTACCGACATCTTCGGTTGGACCAAATTCGTCAGAGGAGACTAAGGGCTCTAGAACAAAAGTAACTGAGTTTATGAGTTTTTAAGTTATAATTCTTTAGTTCTAAGTCCGATTAAGCTCCAAATTGGTAAGGATACTTAATAAGTTATTTCATTTAAGCCTTTAAACTTTGAACTATATCTATTGAAGGCTTTTATAGGCTCCAGTACAGAAATATTCGTATAAATGTAATAAAATAGTATTTAAACTATAACTTCCGTCCCACTCCATGGACATTACTCATTTAGCTCTTTTAAAAGGGTTGTGTTTTGGTTTCAATAGAGCCCCTGATTTTTTTAGGATTTTAAAAAGGTGTTTCTGATCCGTGGCACTGATCCAATGGTTTGTGAGTATGGTACTAAATTCCAGATTTTTTAAATTATTTATCGATAGACATCAGGGGTCTATTTGTAAGGTAATTACTTAGCTACTCACTTTCTTATTTCTTTATTTAACTTCTATAATTGTGAACCATTGTAGGCTCAGAGTCGATTGCTGTTGAGTTGCTATTATGTCACTCTAGTCATCCGGTGCTGAGTTTGACAGTACCCCTATTATCACATTCATGAAGCTTACTCCACCCTATTGTACACTTTTTTCGTTCCTTTTAGCTTTTCATCACTATAATAAGCTTTATCCAAGAACAGTGTCTGAAAATGTTCACTTTCAGAGGGCTACTATGCACCAGGTATTTCCAGAATTCTTGAGTTCTGGTGATCAGAATGCGCTCAAATTTGGAACATAATCTTTTGATAAGTATCCAAGAACAGTTCCTACAAATGTTTGAACCTGAGACATTGGTATCTGGGGGCCTCTGTGTATCAGGAACTTCCAGAATGATCGACTTCTAGTGATCGCAATGAGCTCAAATTTGGAATAAAAGCTTATGACAAATGCCCAAGAACAGTTCATGTGCTAATTTGGGATAGTATTAATCATTCCTGGTTTTCTGGGATGCTGTACCCAAATATGACAACGTCCGGAAAAAATGATTTATAAAAAATGGTCAAAATGACAAAAATTAGTAGTTATTGCCCCTTGGAGACAGAATTTATTTTTTTAGTCTTAATAAAAGATCAATGAAACTTTACTTTTCGGAAATTGGATGAAAATTGGTGAAATTAGACCTGGGGTTTTGAAAGGCCCATATTTGCAGAATCCCAAAATACCCCTGGGTACGAATATCGCTGGTTCTGATTTACCTAGTTCATGATTTCTCAATTTTTCGAGTTTTCATACCAGATATTTTGAGAGTCTAACGGTCTTTATGAAATATTTCAAGAAACAATGGCCCTATGTAAGTTAATAAGGGATCTATTTTTTTAGAACATTTCAAGACGATTAGACGAACAAGGTCCAGTGTAGCTGAAGAAGACGTTAATTTTGATGAAAACTCTGAAATTAAAATGGCCGGCACTCCATAACGGTCAATTCAAAATATCTAAAATAAAATCAAGAATGGTTCTTGGATCATATGACAACTTTTCGGGGGTATGTTTTTGAATTTTATCGTTAAAAAATCCTCCATACAACTCCGCTCCACCCTAATGGACGTGATTAGGGATTAAACAAAACAGACTAGACAACAATAGAGCCACGGTATGTCCTCTGTATTTTTATGAAGTAACCAGTGCAAGTTCTACACGTTTGATTTACGTATTTACAACAGATTCACTAGCATAACTTTCTTCCGTTAAAGTAGTTCAAGGCATGGAGCAATAATGGCGTACAAATATTCCTAGAAGGATTCAATCATTCCCAAGTGATATAGGTAGTTGTAGGATCCTAAATCTAATTTAGACAAAATAAAAATAGCTAAAATTAAATATTCCATATTTGTGGGTAGCAAAAACCTTCCATTCCGATAAATATGGTAGCAAAAAGAAAATTAATGAGAAATTCAATGAATGAAAACGATCTTTGTTTTCATAGTGCGACATTTTTCAACTTGACTTGGATTCATTTCGATTTTATGTTTGCTGCTGCTTGTTTGCTGTTTATCTTGTTTGCTTTTGCTTGTACACGATGATGTTGATGATTATGTGCACGAAGAAATGTGAAGCGAGATAGAAAACGGTTAAAAATATTTATTTTTTCACTGCTGGAATTTAAAGCCAACCAGTTTTTCCTCTTTTATTATTAACTTGTAAATAAAAGTAAGAATTTTCAATTTTGTTTATTAAACTTCGTTTAAGAGAAATGGGCCACGTTTTTATGGAATGAATTATGTAGTGAGAGAGTTATTTGCTTTCCACGTGCGATTTAATACAATCATAATGATTTGCTTAATAGGCAGGTAGTTTGTTTTATGGATTAAATGGTGCATTTTATAGTGCAGCATGGAGAGGAATCACATGTGGTTGTTATGAAAACTAATTCGCTCTTTGACAGTACTGTACACTAATAAATTGAAATTTTCCAATAAATAAAATTTAAACGTAATTGAGTTTTCGTGCAGCGTCCATAAAATTATGTTATTGTTTGCTTTGCTCTAAAATTTAAACATAAATGACAAACAATGAAAAATAGTTTTTATTGCTCTCCACTTCGCTCCGCCACACACTCAAAACTGAAATTGTTTTGTTCTAGATCCAAATTTTTATGTTACATATTTGGAATTTGACATACATGCTACGAACTATTACATACGTCATAAATCGTATCGTAATGTATTATTACGATTACTGTATTTTTGTCATCATACATAATTTTACTCTTAAAAATAAAATATCATGTTTAAATTTCTAGGAAAATACTGGAATTTTAAATTGTATATTATTTTGGAATTATTTGCATCGTATCAAAATGGCATATTATTTCAGGCACTGAGGGGGAAAATTTTGAAAATAAAATAAATTAAAGACGGAGGTGGATTATGTAGAGTTTATGTGTTTGGAACTGGATTCAGACTTCGATAAAGATGATATATGAAAATTTTGAAGAGGCTCGGAAAAGTATGTCAAACTATTTTAGGAACTTTTCTTACTTACCAAAAGTTTGTATTCCAAATTTGACCAAATTCCGATCAGTAGAACTCAAGAATCCTGGAAGTTTTTGGTACACAAGAGCACTTAAATCCCGATGACGCAGTGTCAAACTTTTTTAGAAATTGTTATTGGGTACTTACCAAAAGCTTATATTCCAAATTTGAGCTCATTCTGACCTTTAGGCTTTAAGATTTCTGATAAATTTGTAGGAGGGCCCACAGACCCTGTGGTTTTTTTCACGTTTCAGACCATTTGAAAGCTTTTCCCGAGGGACTAATTTAATAAGCTTTGCTTTCCTATAATGAAAGAAAAGATAAAACGGATTATTTTGTGCCAAAACTAAGAAAAGAGTGCAATGTTCATCTAGCTCTCCAAATACTATAAAAACTTGCCAAATGTTTGCTCCTCTACTTTAGATGGATGGCAGCAGGAATTTATACTGCCTCTCACACGAAGGCCTCAAAGCGGGCCCAAAGTGCTCAACCCCTGTAGAAAATCTGAACATAAAAGTTATACAAAAACTGAAACAAAATAAAATGCTGAACCAAAATAAAACGCTGAAACAAAATTAGTAAATAGAACTAAACAGAGAATTACAAATTAATTTGACAAATTACAACTCATCAGAAACTTATAGATGACTACGAAAACAATTAGCACTAATGTTAAAGTCACCATAAAATCTACGTCTGAGGTTTGCAAAGGTGTCGCAATTGCAGAGAATGTGAAACGCAATTTCAGCATCAGCACAAAAAAAGCGACAAAGAGTTGTTTGAACGATGTTCCATACTAAAAAGATGACTGTTTAATTTACAGTGTCCTGTAATCATGGAGACCATCAAACGTAATTTATTCCTGTCAAGATTTAACAGGAACTTAGAACGTGACTCGATTCGTCGTGACAAATACAATTTTGAGTTACGGCACCCCACTACGGAGTTTCAGTAGCTCACATGTTTTTTAATTGCCCAGTGTTTCAAGTGACTTGGTCATTTTTTTTATATATAGGTTTCGGGCAGTTGGAAGTTCTGAAGAACCAACTCGANGATTCGTCGTGACAAATACAATTTTGAGTTACGGCACCCCACTACGGAGTTTCAGTAGCTCACATGTTTTTTAATTGCCCAGTGTTTCAAGTGACTTGGTCATTTTTTTTATATATAGGTTTCGGGCAGTTGGAAGTTCTGAAGAACCAACTCGAGCAAGCTCATCAGAACGTTCGTTGTCCTCCACATTACAATGGCTGGGCACCCAAATCAGTCTGACGTGATTGCTGCGAGAAAACTCCCGCAAAGTTTTCCTGCATTCTAGAACCAATCTAGACGTTATAGTGTCTGAATTCAGTGCCTTAAGAGCAGCCTGGCTATCGTTCAGTAAACGAGTTATCTTAACAATAGTAAGCACAAGCTAAAATTGCAAAGGTTTCAGCTTGAAAGACTGATACAAATGTGCCCAAAGAGATGGAGACTTCTAAATGAGGCACCATACAATAAATATCAGCCCCTGCTAACCCGTTGCAAAGGGACCCATCTGTGAAGAAGTTTGTACTATCTCCTAAAGTGTCAGCAAAAAATTCATTGAGCCACTCATTCCTGCCAGGGAATTCAACGGTAAAACCCCTATCAGTGACAATTGTGGCCAACATTAAATCCACTGGCTCAAAAAGATAGGGTAACCAGATGCTTTCATGACCAATGCCATGAGATGGTTTGAATAGAGCAATGGAAAACAGCCGACACATAAAAGACCGTGCTTTCATTTGTAACTGTATGTGGAGAGGTCTAAGGTTCAAAAGAACCTCAAGTGCTGCTGTTGGAGTTGATTGCATCACACCTGTGATGTTGACACACCCCAGCCTCTGTAATTGGTGCAACTTATTTTCAACCACATGATGCTCTCCTTTTTGTAACCACACTAAACAACCGTATGTCAAAATTGGTCTAATGACCATTATATTAAGCCAATGAACATACTTGGGTTTTAAACCCCAGGTACGCCCTAGGAGTCTTCTGCACTGACCAAATGCTCTGCAAGCTTTCAAAATACGGTTATCTAAATGAGAATTCCAGTTTAGTTTGTTATCTAGGGTGATCCCTAGCCACTTAACTTCATCGACTTTCTCAATATGCTTATTGAAGAGCCTCAGGAGACTACACCCTTCGATAATCCTACGTTTTGTAAAAAAAAACTACTTTGGTCTTATCTGAATTAACAGACAAACCCACTTTATGGCACCAATTTTCAACATAACGGAATGCAACCTGCATTCTGTCGAAAACAGTGCCAATAAGTTTGCCGATGACTAAAACCACGAAGTGATCGGCATAGCCAATGACTTGGAATTTTAGGCCATCAAGCTCATGCAGGAGTCGATCGACTATTAAAATCCAGAGGAGTGGTGATAACACCCCTCCTTGTGGACAACCTTTAACCGGAATCAGGTTGATAACGGTTGCTTACCTTCCCAGGCCGAAGCAAAAATCTTTTATTTTCTTCATTGAAGTTTTTCTAAAATATTTGTAAATATCGCGGTCAAACGTAGTAAATTTGTATTTAAAGCTTTTGACTTAGAATTACCTATCAAATTGATGCCAAATTATGTACTATTGTTTTTTTAACCTTTGCAAAGTTGTGGCGGTACTATCCTGGTGAATGTATTAACTTAATATTGTTGAAATTTGGAACATATCATCTTCGACAACGTTAAATCGAGTTCCTACATTAAATTAGACGGAGCGACGATGAAAGCATAGGTATGTAGAAAACCGGATTGACGAGAGGAGTGTAGGCATACAATAGAAGTGGACAACAACATTGACATAGAATTTATATAAAAAAATTAACCGGAATGAAGTAAGGAGTGAAGGCTATTGCATTGCGGTAGAAGCCAGACCCCGGAGTCATTTGGATCTTAGCCGGTGACGAAATTTCATGAAAATATGAAAAAAATGTTAAAATACCTGTATTTTGCGTATCTTTTTGGTTCCTTCCCAGGGACAGTACTCCAAAGTTTTTTTTGCTATAGATCCGGGTTCGTCGCCTGATTTCTATCTCCAATACTAGTCATACCACATTGCTCCCATAATTCTATGTTAGTCATCGTTCGAGGCCATCTTATCCGAAGGATTTGCCGCAGACATCGATTGACAAATGTCTGAATTTTATTGGTGACTGAAAAAGTCACTATCCAAACCTTGGGCGCGTACAGCAGTGTGGATAATACAAGGCTTCGGAATAATTGAAGCTTGGTTTTCTTTGATATGAGGCTTGAGCGCCAGATGTTGTTTAACGCATAAAATCTTCCTCTCGCAGTGTTGATGCNATACAAGGCTTTGGAATGTTCCAAATATCTTTTTTTGATTCGGCCAAATGTCCCAAAAAAATTCTTTGTTCATATGTCCCAAAACCGTGTAACCATTTCTGTATCCAATATTCAATTTTTCTGCAACAATTAGTATTATTATTACCGAATTGTGTATTTTTTCTGCGACCCAGTACCTAGTTGTTAATCGATTAAGTATTAATTTTAAAAAGTGATGCAAAAATGGATCATGACAAAAATGGGTTCTTGTCAACCATAAAAAGTGGTTTTATTTGTTCTAAATATGTTTAAACGACTCATCATTTGGGTTCGTATTAGTTTCTGGTATCGATAGAATTACTAGTATATTTAAAATGCCCATTTTTTAAAAAAATAAGAAATTTAAATGAAGAAGATGTCAAATTTTTTGTCTGCATAAAAAGTATGTTAAAGAATATATAAAAATAAATATTTTTACATAAAATCCATACCATTTATGAATGATTGAGGACACACCAATTTGCACAGTCATCATCGAAACAATTTTTATTAACACTAATTCGCCAGCTTGTAGCAACTAATTGGAACCCTAATCGATCAACACGATGACATCAAAGGCGGAAAAGTAGAACAAACTTTTTCCTGCCTTTTCTTCATAAGTTCAAAGTTATAAAAAAAGAAGAAGACGAAGAAGAAGAAGCGAAAACAATAATAAAATAAATATAATTTATTTAGATAAGCATTGAAGGGAAATAATTAAAATAAATTATTGTAAAATTGACCCACAACCATCGGGTAGTAAAAAGTTTTTAGTTTTTGGATTGATTTATGGTAACTATTTTGATCGTTGCATCAAAATGAAATACAATTTCATTCGACTTGACGTGAACATAATTCGTTGGAAACGAAAGCACCTAAACAACAGAAATTGCAATGGAAATAATGGAAATTGTGACAAGAATAATTATTATTTTTGCCCTCTCTTGCAAAATGTACCTTTAACTCAACATCAAAATAAATTAGAAATTTCCCAACAATTATAATTTCAAAAACAGCGAGAAATTTTGGGATTTAATTTTAATATTTGACTGTACTTATAAGGTTTAATGAAATTAAAACTGTGATAGCATTTCTAACTGGTTGTGCAAGAGAAAGTAAAAGTATGGGAAATGGTCAAAAAATGTCTTGGAGTAGACTAAAACTAAATTGCGTCCCATTAAAGTGCTTCTATCAAATTACAGAGAGTGCCTTAAGGGGCACTGTGTACTCTAATTGTCCACAGAGCCTTAAATTTTCAGAGTAATCAATTTTAAATTGGTATTAACACTTTAAAAAAGCTGTGCGGTTTAGCTGTTTTCGAGTAGGTTTCACCTAGAACATCTTGAGGGCCCCCTTTTTGGGCCCTTTTGATTTTTTATTGCTTAGTTGTTCAAACAGTTTTGCATACCTCCAAACCATCCTATGCATGGCCCTGGTTTCAATCACTCCTGAGTTGGTTTTGGCAATTTCTAGAAAATGGTTCTCGTCTAGAATAGATGGTTGGTCTGCCAAGGAGCATTTGCTCTACAGTCAATCAATGGAAACTTGCAAAACCCCATACCCATACAAAAATATTTAAACAGTCTAAACAGATCACATGAAATTGTCACTGTAGACTAAAGCACTACTTATAAAAACTAAGTATGTCATCATCAAGGTTGTGTCGGTTTTGAACAAATGAAGTAGTGTTTGCAAATAGTAGAAGGAGATGGTGGGTAATTTTACACTAAACCCCTTTATTGTTGCTTGTAATTTTTCTTTTTGATCTTAAACCTTGGCGAATTTATTTTATGTTTTTATATTAGACCCCATATTTGCGACTCGTCAAAATGCCAAGTATTTTTTTCATCCGTTGATTGATGTTTGTGCCATGATCAAAACATACTTCTTCCCAAAATATGAGAATTAAATGAGGAATTTTGATCAAATTGCGTCCGTTATGGTGCTTGGAGCAAGGTTTTTTAAGTCACCTTCTGCATACTTCGAGTGATCTTCGGTATACTTCAGATAACAGTCGGAACACTTTGGGTGACTTTAATTTTGGAACAAGATCGTAAGCCAAATTGCAGCTACCATCTTATAAATTTGAAATTCGCAAAAGAAACTAAAAGCCCTTTTGAAGACCTAAATTACCACTTCGGTCCAATTCTAGTTTTGGTTCAAGATTCTTACCAAAATACCAAACCATAACCCAAATTCTAGATTTTTAGAAAAAACTAAAGTGTGCACTAGGAGGCCTCTACCTAAAAGCACTCTGGAGGGTCTAAATGGCCAGTTTCGTCCAATTTTATTTATGTTCCAAATTCCTTTAAAAAAATACCCAAATTTTAGATTTTAGGAATTTACTGCGCAAAATGCTCGTCTAGAGAAACTAAAGCCCTCTGTCTGGAGGGCTAAATGGTCACTTTCATTAATTTCCGATTAGATTGAAGGTAACCATACCAAAATACTAAGCCGTAAGCAAAACTTCAGATTTTTAAGATTTATAAACGCAAACTGCAAGTCTACACAGAAAATTTGAGAAACGATAATTTTTAGTTCGCTAAACTATCAGAATAGTTCTTGAACACGATCTCGTTTTTTAGGGGGAAAAGATAAAATAAATAGTTGAAAACACTTAAAAAATTGTTCGGCTATGTGAACTAAAATACATCGTTTTTGGTCAGCTGCGTGCCCTGACTCTTCTGGCAAAGTTTGACAATGGAACTAAAAATAATAGTTTGAGGAACTAAAATTATTGGTGGGTAAACTTTTCCCTGGATTTCGGTCAAAACAAATAAAATTTTAGTTTCCCGAATTGTCTGTGTAGGACAATTTTTCCCGCCCGTTTTTTCCCGAAGACAGTTCTTCTCTGGGTCAATGCTTCCCTGGGCCAATTCTGCTCTAGACATTTTTTCACAGTGGACAGTTCTACCTCTGACAGTTCTTACCCATTTTTCTTGTTCAGCAAGTGCCAATCAGACCAAAGATTTATTTTTTAAATAGAACAATTCTTCTCGCAGCGTGAAGAATTTTCCTAGGTATTCAAATTTTTTTTTGGTATCATTGATACTAAAAATTAAAAATTATTTTTATTAGACATAGCCTGAACATTGCTGGTAAATGACCGGGAACCTAGTGGTAGACATAGTCTGGATATTGCTAGGTTGATTATGAGACAGATTCCAGGCAAATGACCGGGGAATACAATGGTAGGTATAGCCTAGACAAAGCATTGAGAATTTTCCGTTTATTTTTAAATTTGAGAGGAACTGTCCGGGAAAGAATTGACCAGGCAAGAATTGACCCAGGAAAGAACTGTCTTTGGAAAGAACTGTCACAGGAAGAATAGTGAGGGGAATAATTTGCCGCTAAAAGGCCCTCTGGTTGTACTCGAAGCCTCTAAATTGTCCCTGTTGACAAATTTGGACCATTATGATTAAATATTGTATTGTAACCAAATACAAACATGTGTGTTCTAAAACCATGTAAAAATGTCGTAAAACCTCACTACTATACCTAAATAACTAGATAGTTTGTCATTTTTTAAATTTTCCTGCTGCATAGGATAGTATGCTATCCTATTCTTTCCATTTTTCTGTTCTTCTTAAAGGTATGAACACAGAGACCAACATTGGGGCCTGGGTATAAGTTTGGCTTTCAGCTTCTTTTATTATTAACTATTTTAGAAAATTTGGATCTTATTGGATAGTTAAAAAGACGTATCACCGGTTCAAATGTTCCAGGGCCTCTGTGGTTTTTTAAGGTTTGTTATTAGTACCAATTAAGTACTGTTATTGAATATTGAAAATTCTCGAAAGTGTAAAATGCAAATTACATTTTATTAATTAAGAAATTGTGTTCCAATGTATATTTTGCGTTAGCAACTAACGAGGGACATGTGTATTTGAAATAAATGATAAAACAGTTTTAGGTCCTGATTTCGTGTTGGACTGGTTCATTTATTCATTTATGGAAAATTAATTATGCTAACGTTATCAAATTTATGTTTTCATTTTTGGGAATTTCATAGAGTGTGGAGGAGTAGTAAGTTTTAACAGGTGCTTGATGCTGTTATAATTAAACGCACTACATAACATAAAATTATTATGCTTTGAAATCGAAATATAGAAATTGTTATCACAATTTGGTAATAGAAATGTAAGTACTTCATCATCTGTTCCAGTTACATGCAGTGGGAGCAGAGGGCATACACAAGAGTAGTGAAACAACATCTACTTTAGTTTAGGTTTTCTTTCATTCCGCATCATATCTATAGAAAGAAAAAAAAAGCTTCAAAAAATGGTTTGATCCGTGAACAAAAAAAAAAGTGTGTATGTCAGTGTGTTTCTCTGTGTCTATCATTTCAATATCTCACGTAACTCTCAACCGATTGTGTAGAGGCTTGCCTCAACATAAGTAAGTACGAGTTCGTTACTGGGCCAAATTGGGCTACAACGCAGTATTGAATCCAGAGGGGGGCTGACGGGGCTGAGCCCCCCTTGAGATTGTGTGAACAAATATTTTTTAATACTTCTTCAATAATTTTATAAGTTGAACATGGTTTCTAAGTTGCGTAAATTACGCCTTTATTATGGATTGCGCCCTACATACTGTTGACTTTTCAAAATCAGTTTTCAAAGATTTGGGTGAAATTTTCATATTGAGCCCCCCCTGGCAGTGTTTTCTGGATTCAACACTCTATAAGGCTGGAAACCTCCATACAAAATCAACGGAATTTTCCACAAATCTTGAGTTCTAACGATCGGAAAACAAGGAAAGCCACAAAATGGATTAGGAATCTTTTCTTTTTTTTATTTATTATATATTTTTTATAGGAACTCGATTAAGACAAAGATCATATGTACAAATTTTGAAAGGATCAGAAAAGTATTTACAGAGTTATCCAAAAAGTCTGATACTTGGAAGCACCAGAAGCGGATGACATTATCCTATACCTAGCATTGAAACTGTTCTTGGGCACTTACCATAAGCTTATATTTCAAATTTGAACTCATTTTGATTATTAGAACTCAAAAATTCTTGCAGTTTCTGATACACAGGAGCCCTCAGATGACGATGTCCTAGGGTCTAACTGTTTTAGGAACTGTTCTTGGGTACCTACCACAAGATCATGTTTCAAATTTGAACAGCACAATTAAATGTTGTAAAGTGACGTTGAAATGACACATTTTTGGCACACCTTCCATTCCATCATCATCATCGTCGTCATCCGACAGTCAAAGAGATCAGCAGTGAAATTATTATTATTGTTATGACCTAAATGCTTACTTCCTTATTTATTTATTTACGCTCAATAATTTGAATTGCGAAGATTCGATGCCAAAAAAATTCACAGACTGATGCTAAAGAAATTCACATAAAAAAATTGTTTAAAACTTTTTGCAAAAAAAAAATAAAATAAAATGTTTAAAGAAAGGAGTGAAAATCGTGTCAAGGTCAAATTCTTAAGACGCTATGCCATCCAAGCACTTAATTTAGTTGAAGATGACTACACTTTTGAGAGAAGTAAAAGAAGAAGTTTTATGTAAATTGATATTTGAGGTTGACATAATTTCGCCTCTCTCTCACGTGGTGGTTAGACAGACTTCAACTTACAGATTCTTCTCGCGGCTTTTCTGTCGACAAAAAAGCAATTTTATTAAAGCAACATTCGTATGATTATGATTATGGTCAATAAATATATAAATAGGTATGTAGATTAGGTGGATGATCATTTTTTATTATTTACAGTTATGTATATTTCATTTTCTAATGTACATTAAATCAATTTGGAGACTGTAAGTGGACCATCATCGTATTTTATTTTTTTTATTTTAATGTAAAGATGAGACAAATTTGGAATTAATAATGATGGATCGAACACTAGACTTGCATGGAATTTTTCTCGAGGAGAAAACCTGTAATTACTGCTTTTTTCGATGGTCCAATTACAGGTTCAGTATCCGCTCCAATAAAATCGTGACACTTTTGTGTTCCCATTTCCCCATAATGACACACTGTTAGATCTTAAGCTAAATATGCTTATTAGCTTAGCTACCTGTCTTTTTTCTTTCATGTAAAAAGCTTTGGGGCAAGTAGTTAACATGATGTCCAAATTATAATAAAATTTAAGAAACCATCGTCAAAAATTAAGATAGATGTTAGTTCCCAGATTGAAAGCAATTATAATTGTAATTTACACATTACTTAAATGTATAAACCCCTAATTAAAAGTTCATTATCAATCACTTTATTATTCATAATTTAAATAACCATCATTAGATGATCGTGTTTTGCTACTAAACCTCACCTTACCTTGTTGAATCTTGTATCTGTAGCAAGAAAGGTAATAAAAAAGGAAACTGAATTTGAGATGAGAAAAGTGAAATAAAATTGCGTGTCGTAATTGATGTACTTAACATTTGATGATTATTATCATGGTGTCATATTTACTTTTTCTGTTTAGGTATTATTTTACGTGACGTTTTAGTCAAATTTCTATAAACTTAATTAATTAATTAATTGTCTGATGAAAAACGACAAACATAATTTGGAGTGAAATTTCGGATATTTGATATGTTAGATGAAAATTTATGCATACTCATAGGTGTTTGTAAAAGGTTATTGGAATAAAAACAATCTCTCTAAACATCATGGCTCCAAATGGACTCAATTTTTTTCAAATATTTGAATTTACAATGCTATATTTAAATATTCTATATAAGTTGTAGATGCAGCGTGTAGTGTTATCTTAATTTTGACACCTTTCGTAGTTTGGTTTGCCAAATCCTTGTCTAATGAAAGACTAAATTCGTCACGAAATTTGTATTCTAATTTGTACAGGACGATGGTCAAGAGTACTTAGAGTAAGGTGGAGCTAATTCACGAAAATAATAAGAGATTATAAATATAATCTCCCATGATTCATCTCTGATTTTTTGTGAGTTTTTGAATCGACCGTTGTACAGCGCCAGCCATTTAAATTTGGGTTTTTTGTTATCAAAATAAACGATTAATGTAAATTGTGCTCATGTCTTTTTTCCAATCACCTTGAAAGTTTCTAAGAAAATGTAGATATTCCAATTACAAAGCAAGAGTCCTTAAGCTTTTATATTGGGTGGTTGGTTCATGAGATATTTCAATCATATTGTATGAAAATTTGGAAAATTGGAAAATCTTGAACTAGGTCCGGGAAAATTTGCATCCAGGGGTTTTTGGGATGCTGAATCCAAATATGACATTATTGAAAAAGTGGTCCAAATGACTAAAATTGGTTTATCGGTTCCAGTGAGACCGTTTGTAGGGGCTTAAGAGTGCCCCATAGAAGAAAAATTTATTTTTATAGTCTTATCAAATTTAAAACATATTAAAGAACCATGCCAATACGGCTTCATGACTTTAACTTCTATAGTTTTTTTCTATGCCTCCGCTCCTAACGTCGCTCCGGCTAATTAAGGGTGTCATTAGGAGGGACGTACTGATTAGACTATTAATGACGTTACTCTGTTTTATTATAAAAAATCATCATTTTTGGTATAAATATGTCAACATTGTATGGGAGCCCACAGAAGCTTTTGAGTGGTCTAAAAATTGGTAAGCATAAAATGGGTACCAATTGATAATCTTATCAAAAACTATAAAACATTTTATTCATAAATGTCGGATTTAGAGTGATTTTCTCGAAAAATGAAGAACTTTTGTAAGGGAGCCCACAGAAGCCTTTCTCCAATTAGGGTAAAAATTAATAGGGGATAAAGTGGGTACCAATTAATAATTTTGGACAAAATTTCAAAAGATTTTATTCATAAATGTGTGATTTAGAGTGATTTTCTAGATATAATGACGAACTTTTGTATGGGAGCCCACAGAAGCCTTTGTCGAATTTGGCTCTCATATGAATGGATCACGTGTCCTTATCAAACGAATACTTCCTACAAAATTTCAGCTCGATCGGACAAACTGTCTAGGAGATTTTTTGAGATAAAAAAACTGCCTTCGGATCGTGGGATCGCCCAAACGACTAACAG
>JXPH01018425.1:929-11108 GCA_001014845.1 Mochlonyx cinctipes
AAAATTTTATTTTTTATAATTTGAAAAAAATCTGAGTTTGTCAAAATTCAATTTCATCAACTTAAACATGTCTGCGATAAAAAGACCATCTTAACATTGTGACAAATTCAGTTGCTATGATGCTTTATTGATTAAAATGAAAACTGCATGTTATTTTTGTCAAAATCAAATCCGAATCAAAGTAAAAAAAATCCTTTTCATTCGGAAATAACAAAAATTATATTCGATTTTGATTTTATCCAATAAAGCATAACAACTGAATTCCACGCAGTATAAAGCATTATGCCGGTCCACAAATCAATGTTTTTCTTTCAGTCAGGACACCCACCATTACCTCTCCTTTGAAGAACATGGGTCCAAACCAAACGGACCCAGAAACCCAAATGCTCTAGGTGCCCTTAGGGATAACTAGTGAGTTTTCGATGACCTTAAAACGAATATTGACAAATATAGGTTCAAAGATTCTCTGCTAAAAAATTTAGAATTTTTCGCCAATCCAAACTATTTTAAAATTACTTTTGAAAATAAGGGTCCGTTTGGAACCATGCATGTCATGGGTTTGTGACAAATTTTTACTTTTGGTCCGTAGTATCATAATTATTTACCTCCCCTTCAAAAATTATCAAATAAAAATTTGGCATCCACTGCATCCGCGGTCCAAACATTCTTGAATTCAATGGATGAACATCATATGAAACAAACGTCCTCACATCCGTACTTTTTCAGACGAAATAATAATTTCGAATAATTTAAAGTCAGGCGATCATCCTTCGATTACACTGCCTTTCAACCGTGGAAATAAAGGATGCAAGTCTGGTGCTTTCTATAAAGAATATGCAAAAGCAATTTGCTTGCTGATCGGAAGACGGGTGGTTTGATACCAGAAGTTAGTGAAAAAAATTCAAAAATTTAAAAAACAAAGGAAATACAAAAAAAATTGAGAATTGGAAAAATTGCAACAAATAAAAATAAATTTAAAAAAACACGCTGATTTGGCGTGGCGTCAAATAAGCAAATGGGCAACTATGAAATCCAACACAAGACCGAGGAATAATTTTTTTTTGATGAGCAAGCATCCAACGAATCGACGGGCGAATGTCCGACAAATCGACGGATGAAAGTCCTACGAATCGACGGATAAACATCCAAACATTGTTATCTTCAATGATATTACGGCTAAAAGAGATGTTCAGCCCGACCAAAAATTTTGAATTCTTATACTGTACCCTAAAAAGCTTAAGTTGTGGATTTTAGCTGTCACATCGCGGAACCCATTTTTTTAGGGTCTCTAACCTATAATATTCACTTTTGACAATAATTCACATCACAGATTAGAAACATCAGACATACTTTACAACTTAATGTCAAAAATATGAAAATAAAATTTTACAAAAAGGCAAAGTTCTTCAAAAAAAATGTAGACGTTTTTATAGATATTATAGAATTTTGAGCAATTGCGGAAATTTTCAACCGTACCAACAATGATGATTGAAATGATTTAATCATTTATTGTAGCTGAAATGGTTTCCGCCATTTTGAAAAGTTATTAAACCCTCTCCATACTTGAGATCCCTGCGAGCAATGGTGTTATAGGAAAAGGATTTTTTATTTTCAAGTATTTTTGTCTGGATTATTACATATATTTTAGCATAGAAAGTAATATTATAATGCTCCATTTATAATATTTTATGGTTTTTCAACTTTACGTTCCGTTTCCGAGAAAAAAGAGAAAGACTTGAGCACACGCAACAACTTTGTTAGAAGTTCACACTTCATTTTAGCAATGTAACGCTTTTTTCATGCAAGTTGTCACATGTTCTGAGAAAACATGAGAATAAAATGAAAAATTCATGAGAAATATGTGAGAATTCCGTTAGAACTCTCTACATTATTTTTTCATGTTTTTCTCTTGTTTTACCTATAAAATTTCTATTCTATTTCTTTCTATTTTCTCATAGGCTTCCTAAAGGGTTCCTCATGCGTTTCCTGTATGGTTTATAGCGTTTCTCATATGGCTTTCTAATAGTGTTTTCATGGAGCTCTCATGGCATTATCGTGCCTTAAAAACACGAACTAAAATAGATATGAGAAAGCCACGGGAAATGTTCTCACTACTTCTCATGCCTTTTACCATAAGAATGTTCAACTTTAAAGGCGTCTAGAATAATCATTAATCAATGAGTTCAAAATAAACTACACGGAATGAAAAGCTGCGTTTTTAAGGAAAACTACAGTGAATTAATTTTCATCGACAACTCCAAAAATTACAGAGCTTTTACTGGAAGCTCTGTCATTTTTATGTATTGTGACCTATAAATAACATTTTATCGAGGTATTCCTTAAGGTATTCTTCATCCAATACACTTTGAATTCAGCATGGTTGCTCCTTATATATCACAATCAATAGGATTAGTACTAGTCTACAAAAAGTGATGTTCACAGTTCCAATCGGACTATCCATTCAAAAATATTTAAATATTTGAAAATGTGGAAATTCGCCAAATTAAAAATTCTGGAAAAATAATGCGTGTTCAGAAAAATTCGAAGCCAGATTCGGATTCAGCATCCCAAATTTTACCCAAAACCGCCTGTCAAAGCGTATGTTCAAGACGATTTGTTTAATTGATGGAGATTCTAAAAACCAAAATTTTAGTTCCTTTCACCAAAATCCAGGCAAAACTCTACCCACTATTAATTTTAATTCTAGTTGTGAGCTATAATTTATAGTTTAATTTGCCAGCAGGGTCAGCGCATAGAACTCACCTGAGAAAATCTGATTGTGGGTAAAATGATCATTATAGATAAGCAAATCATATATTTGGAGGTTCTGATTTGATTAAGTCTTTCATGACTTGTCATCGAAATTATGCAATAGAATTTGAATGTCTGATGGTGGATCAGGGGAAACATGTTAATTATTTAATCAATTTGTAATAGTTGCAATAACCATGTCGAACTTAGAAAAGCATATTCAATTTATGATTCTCCGTCACCTTTTATTTCTCCCTCGCATAAACTATTTTAACTTCCAGGCGAGACGTTGCGTTAGTCAGCAGCTCTTACTATTCTGATCTTCATCCAGATTCAGTTACAGATATTCGACGTACATGTAACTTCCAAGTTTCCAGCCCTAACAATAGCTTCAAGCCCGACGACTGATTGCTGCATGTACAGGTGGCAGTGGCGTTTCATGAAAAAAGTTCTAATTCAAATGCGATTTTGGTAACTTTTTATGTTCCAGTTAGCTTCTACATTTTTTATGCACTCAGACGCAATGTTACATTCCCAATATTTAAAAATGTAGCAAATTTTAATGTTTTTTTGGTTTTTGTTGTTCTCCAAGAAACATTCTTGAGAATTTGAAAACTAGACTTTGAGAGTTAGGTTTCTGTTGACATACGCTGGGAAACGTGTTCATACATATTGTTTATACCCTACGTATTTAAAAATGGAAATTTAATTCGGGTCGATTTTAACTAGACTAGCATACGGAATTGTTAAATTTCCCGATATTCTGTTCACATATTTAAAAATCCCGATATTCGGGAGTCACACTGAAAATCTGGGGAACTCTAGAAAGGTGCGTTGAATCCAAAAACAATAGTTTAAAGGTGAAACCCCGATATGAGTTCATTGAACCCTAAATTAGAACTCAAATTAGCCAAAAAGTGTTCATTTCATCTAGTTTTTGAACTCATCAAAAACCAAAATGGTGTTCAACTGAACCCTAAATAAAGTAGGCAGATTTCATCAAAATTTTGGCTAATTTGAACCCAAAAAGGCTTCGTTGGATTTTTTATGTATGAATCAATGTCCCAAAACTCGGAAATTTTGTATGCGCATGCGCATTATAATATTTTAAAAGTGTTCGTCATTTTATAGCCGAAAATCATATTTCTCCGTAGCACATCGAGAGAGTTTGAACCTAGGCATGAGTTTTAAATAAAAACTCGAATTTTGGAAGCTAATTAGGTTCGCAGATAACCCAAATGAACAGGTTGTGATATTGTCTCGATTCAGAACCCTAATACGCAGCAGATGAAATATCGATTGTTTTATCCCCATATTTGAGTCTGTTTTAAGTGTGTACGTCTAACTTGAACATTCTTCTCGTAATGCTTGCAATGTAAAAAATAAGCTTACATTATTCCCATCAGAAAAAACAATGATAGATTAAGTATGTTTTTGTGAAAATTTAAACAAAAGTTGTGCGGTCTACAGTCCTGCCTTAAACTATGACTATTCTTAAAACTTAGGTTATCTTTTGAGCAGCTTTAAAAATATATGTAAATATTTGAAAATATCACTGAATAATTTATGTCAGCTTTCTTGTAAATACGATATTTTTTATCGAAATTTATGTTTTTAAAATTATAAGTGTTGGCCAAATGTATGTTTTGTCAACAATCTGCAAATTACGTTCAACGAACGTAATATGTCATTCATTAACAAAATAGTAGTTGAAAAAAGCTATGTCAACTAAACATAATGTTATGTAAAACATAATATTGTGCTACTGCGTCGTGATTCTGACAGATTGCAGATTGTGAAAATATTGCAAGCGTAATTTCTTTCATTTAATTCCCAGCATTTTAAAATACTAATTTTGAATCAAAATTGTTATATTTTCAGCAAAAACAACAAATGTCAAAATTTGGTTTCAAGTCTGTTGCGATTTTCGAAAAACTATACTGCCGTTCTACGCATGATTGTCCCAAGTTATTTTTTGACGATTTTCACTTTTCGTCAACAGTGTATTTTCACGTATATTTTCAGAAAATACAATCAAAAATACAGTTTGTACAAAGACTTCTCAAAAATAATACTAACAGCCAGATGCACCAACACCAATTACATTGACACGAGCGTAATTCTCATAAGAAAATGACATTCGGTTGTCAGTTTTTATATGGGAATTACGCTTGTGTCAATGTAATTGGTGTTGGTGCATATACGTGTAAGGCTGTTTGTCCCATTTTTAAAATTGTACGCATAACTGTCCCACAAAAAATATCAAAAATAAAGTATTTATTACATTATTAAAACGAAGTGTTAAGTTCAGAAATACAATACAAGAAGACTTTACTAAAAAGCAGTAAACTGAATTTACTGCCGTTCTACGCATAACTGTTGCACACAACTTCAATCGCATTTTTCGCAGTTGTGTGTTTTGGAACATGGGACAAACATACGTAGAGCGGCAGTATAAGGCATCTGCAATTTTAGTTACTTTTATCAATTTAACGTTTTCAACATTATATTTTGTACTAATATATTATTAGTGTGTACATTTTAATATTATTTTTCACTCTTTTTGTTTAAAAAAAAACTCCGCCCTCCACCATTTCTATAAAGTGCACAAAACGTAACTTTTGGGGACAAGTTTTGAGCTGTTAAAATTTCAGCATTTTTTATCAAGCGTGTACGCAACGTAACGTATTGCATCTAATTTTACAAGTTATGTCAACTGAACATAATATTACGTTGCCACAGATTTAAAGTAATGTTGTTTTAGCGTAGCGTAGCGTACTCGTGAAAATTTGCATTCTCTCAACGCAGTAAAAATAAGGGTTAATTTACTTATACATCGATTGAAATTCTAGATTGACCGATTCACAGGTAAATTTACCCTTAAATTTGTATAGATACATAGTCTTTGGGCGCATTGATTATTTCACTCTTGCACTTGTAACTGTAAATCGGAGTGAATTTATATTTATTTTTTCTGTGAACGTACATTTTTCTGTGTGCAATAAATCATTTTAAATATTTCTCTTAGAATATTTTGCCTTAAGTCACTCTAGCCATCTGTCAGGTGTTGAGAAAAAATATTTGATAAGACTTCTGTTCTTACATAAACTACTTAAACGTGCTTAGAAAATGTTTTTGGAAAGAGCAAACATTTGTAGAACATTCAGAAAATATATTGTATACTTTTCTTAGTGCGGGACTTTCTGGATCCTTGGAACCTATTTTGAGCATGGTTCGCACCGCACGATTATATTTATTATTATTCATTTATAAGTTATTTTTTCACAATAATCATTTCTACGTTTAATACAAAACATATAGAGTAGAATGTCGGTCTTTTATATATTCGAAAGTTTTATAATTTTTTTACAATGTGTTGAATTTTTTATGACATATTATGTGTCACTATAAATTGATTTGATAAAAGCAATTTTAATTTAGCAAATAAAACATAGCGTAGACCATGATACGTATGCCATAATAGATAATAACCAATGGCATATGTATGACTTTGCGTAGACCCCAGTAGAAAAAATCACGCAGAATCTACGCAAGGCGATTGCAATTTTTTTGTTCGACAAAATATATTTTATATTTTTTTATTAAATTTCATTATGTGGGTGTCGTTTCAACACATATTAGTAAATGGAAATCAAGTGCGAATACATAGTGCTATTATTGCTTAAATGCAATCAAAATTATTCAAAATTTAATGGGCGTCTGAAATATTTGCATTTTAAGCTATTTAATTTATTTATTTATTTTTAATCGAAATTCATCATTAATCGCAGCCAACTTCATATAAGTAGCTCATTTTCAAAATTGTGGAACAGGGGTGTAAGTGAATGTGGCTCGACGAATAAATCATTTAATTTTTTGCCAAAAATTATTTATAACCGTTCTTAAGCTGATTTATAGAAAATATTGAAAATGTAATAACTTATTCACCGCGTTGCTTATCTAACGTCCGTTACCCAGTGAGAAATGGAACTAGACATCGAGTAGATATCTACTCGATCTGTCGATAGTATCTAGTGGATATCCGACTCGACGTCGACCGTCTGTCTACTCGATTTCCGGCAATTTTGTCCCTTTCAGCTCGACATATTTCCAAAAACAATTCTGCGAAAACACCCAAATGCTTCTAAATTATATAATAAACCGCAAAATACTTAGCAATAATTATATTATTGATTTATAATAATATAATTAGGAATAAAATAGTACTTACTAGCAATTAAGCTTCACAAAAATTTTATGTATCCACTTCACATGAAATTTTTAACAAAAATGGTGGCTACTCGCCATGGACTAGATGACAAATCGACAGTGTCGACTAGACATGTCGAGTGAGTCTACATTTTTCTATCTGGGTAGCATCAACAGAGTTTTAATCGCGGTTAAATTGTAAACTGTGTTTTTTCTCATTTTCTATGCATTGACAGAAGGTGACAAAAGTACTTTTTTCAATTAAGCGAGTTTTAAACTGTTGATGCTTATGGACGTAAGTAATTTTAACAAGTTGAAACTTATGGAATAAAAATATATGGAAATTGACATTTCAGCATTAGAAATTTTCATGAAATGTCACATAAACGTTATTAAGCAATTTTACATGCAAGTTTATGAAAAATGTCTTACGTCTATAAGCATCAACAATATATTACCGCGGTTAAATTGTTTAATGTGTTTTGTCTCATTTTCAGCGCATTGTTAGAAGGTGAAAAATTAATTTTACATTTAACCGAAATTAAAATTCTGTTGATGCTTATGGACGCTAATTTGCATATATTAAAATTTTCCTTACATCAGAACTAAATTTAAGACATTAACTAAAGTTACACTGGGCGTATCAAACAGCGTACCCTACTTGTACTATTTTTTTTGGTACGCTTTGTTCATACGTCCTTCATTGACGCACTAACTAGAAATGCTATTTTCGTTATAATAGTCCATATAGTTACAGATTTTAGATTTCTTCCGACTTGTTTACTTTATTTATGATATATTTTACCAATGGATACTAAAAGTATGAAAACTAATGGAAATAATCAAAAATAGTGTCATTAGTATAGTTCATGAACGTGTGGTGTAAATAAATTTTGTGGATTTAAAGTACTAAATACTGATTAAGAACCGCCCAAGAACAGATGATGTAAATGTAGAGGAGATTACTATCAATACTATCTGTAGCGCTAATATGCGCACTCGTACACCCGGTAGAACTTTAGTTATTGTGTAGAATTTTTGTAAAATTACGAACGATTTTTATACAAAAATGTAACGAAAAATATCTAAATTAATTTAGTAAGCAAAATCGACATCGAAAACAATTAATTTTAAGGTACATAAAAAATTCTTTAGGAATCAAATCAACTGGAGATCCCATTAGAGGTCCAAAACGTGTTTTAAAGTTGATTTGGGCGATTTTCATATTTTAACCAAATGCATTACTTTCATTTTTAAAAGTACAAGTAATAAATATATTGCCACCTTAATAAACATGATGTCAAAATGGTGTCCTATCAGAATTTTTTTAAATAAAAAATAATTCATAATAACAACGAGTAAAAGTATGCTTTATTCTAAATTTTTTGAAAAAATCACATAGTTGCTAAAAGAATAAATACATCTTAAAATTAAGTACTAAGTTAGAAAAAAATATAAGAAAATTATTACTAGAAAATATTATTTATTTTTAAGTGCAATTCATTTACAATTATTGCAATTATATTATGTTTTTAGACAAAATTTCTTTAACCAAATGCAGTTATTTGCTTTTTGCTGGATATTTTCATCAACAAATAATACGGAGTAAAAATAGCAGCGTAAATTTAAAATAATTGTTAGAAAATACCGCATCTACAAAATTTTTGAAAATTATTCTCAGATCAATTTTACAAATGTTTGTTCGTAAAATTTGAAATGCTTTACTAATCATGTGCTCCTGTTATTTTTTTAAATAAAAGAACTTTTATTAACCTGTATTAACACCACGGATACTTGGATTACAATCCAATATTCTTCCGCTGGACCATTTCCAGTTTTGAGAAACCGTTGTTTTTCATAAAATATTAATTTCAAGTTAAATGAAATAGAGTTGGATTTTAGTAGTGTTTCTTGTAATTTCAAAAATAAACTCGGACTATTATAATTCAAATCTAATGTTTCAACAACAGAAGATTCTAATAAATTTAAAATACTGTCATTTTGCTATAAAAATGCAGTCTAAGCCTCCCTACGGAAAACCTAACGGCTTCCTCACATGTTCCTGCCGAGCAAGAAATTGTGGGGAATTCGGGAGGAAATTTCAAATTTTTTGAAAGCTGTGCAGGAACCCGTGAGGAAATTGTGAGAACTCCATAAATTATTTTAATGACATAACGGTTTCTGCACGGCTCAAAATTAAATAATCTGAGAGGAAACCACGAGAACAAAAATCCATGAAAATAAAAATTAAAAATTTAACAACCTCATGTAGACTTTTTGATGCTAAAATTTAAATTTTGAAATAAATCCAAAAACTTTCGAAAATCAATAGTTTAATGTGAAATTGGAACAAATACTAAATTTTTGCAATGATGCTTAAAATTATTTATATTTTATCATATCAGTAATGATGCCCTGAATATAACAGTAAAAAGACCGAAAGAAACCGTGAAGATCATCTCACGTCTTATCTTACCGCATGGCGTACTTTATATTAGAAGTTAGGTTCTTAGCTGCAACAGTGGTTGCAAAAATTTAACTTCTGAGTGGAAAAAAATATGAAAATCTATTGTAAAAGGTTTTGATAGTTATTATTAAAAAAAACTTATCAAAAGCACGATAATTTTAAATTTAAGAATTTAAAGATGCATTTTCACAACACTTTTAACATTTAATTCAGTCTCTAATCAAAAAATCTCTTTATTAGAAAAATTTTCCGATCAAGATAAATAAAAATATCTTCAAAAACACAAATCAAAAATTATTATCATGAAAATACAGTTCAATAACTATTTTAATCTAGTCTGAACTAACAAACTAATCCCAGGAAAAAATAGCAATTTAGAAAGAAATGATCTGTCAAAAAACAGAACATAAGACAGAGATAAAATTGCTACCGTTGTTGACCAGTTGGCTTTTTTTCCATAAAAATATCTCTTTAATCAAATTTCACTGCGGGGAATTTTTACTTCATTTTAACAACACTTGATTTGACTTTTCCATGTTAATTTAGATTTTTTACGCAAACTTTTCGTAATTCTTCTGTTCTAAAATTGAAAAACAAAAACTAAAAAGTAGAAGCTAGCGCAACCTGCTTGGAAATATTTTGAAACGTTCAGAGGTTTTTATATCGTAATATAATCTTTTGAACAATAACATTTTTGCTTATTATTTTTATTCAAACGAAAATAATTTTAAAAATGGCGTCGGGAAATCGAA
>JXPH01018479.1:0-15336 GCA_001014845.1 Mochlonyx cinctipes
AAATTGGTGTTTTGCCCCCTGGGGTTGTATCTGAAGGACCGCAATCATTCAATCAAATACTTTAAGCTTAAAAGCATAAGTAAGGATGATATAGGCATAAATTATAAATGAAATGCAAAAAGGACGATATAAAAATATTGATGTTCGGCAAAAATTGGCATGTCGGTTCCTAAAGGTGCCCTTAGGGGTAATTAGTGAGTTTTCGATGGTGACAAAANATATCTCTGGTATAATATTCTTAAGTTTTCGGCAATCCAAACTTTTTAAAATAATTTTTGAATGTTCGGGTCCGTATCAGTGCTAGATTCGGGTGTGAAAAAGTGCCCTAGCGCTCAATCTTCTTGCGCCCTCTGAAAATGTCCTAGGGGCAAGAAGAGTTGCAGACTGGTTTTTTGAGTTTTCTTCAAAATTATTAGAGGATAAACAAACATCGTGGTCCTTGTTATATTCATTCGATCCTGAAATAAATTTAATTTTTCATTGCTATGAAAAATAAGTGCCCTAGCGCCGCTAGGGTGCGCTAGGCCTCGATTCTAGCCCTGGTCCGTATGGACCCATGATGTGGGTTAGTGGCAAATTTTTATGTTGTTCAACCAAGAGTTAAATCGCATGAGCGAGCTGGCCAATCGACCGGAGCATTTCTCAAGATTACACGATTACCGAACCTCCTCTTCATTGGATCAATTATTTGATTAGCTATGTGGCATATGGACCATCTATCTTGTTGGAACCACATATTATTACTGGCAAAATACAATTCTGGCCAAAAATAGTCTTTCAACATGGCGAACTTCATTGACCGTAACATGGCAATCATTCTCATCGATGAAAAAAGTACGGTTCAACCACACTCCGGCATAAGATCCACACCACAGTCGCTTTTTGTGGATGCAATAGAGTCTTTTGAAGCACATGTAGGTTGTTTGCGGTCCAATACCGCGTATTTTGCTTGTTGACAAAAATTGGCTTCATCGCTGAAGATGATTTTTCGATGAAATTCATGATTTTCTTCAGACTTTTGAAGAGCCCAATCGGAGAAGTGTCAACGCTTCAAATGATCAAGAAGCTTCAGTATTTGAGTTAATTTGATCTTGTAAGTGGTTTGAGAGATTCCCAATTCTTGTGAATGGCATGGCATCGAATGTTTTGGCTCATTTTGAGCTGAAGCACTTACGGCTGTGATATATTTGGTACTTCCACCGGTGCATTGTCTCACTGGCACAGGAACATTTAATAGTGAATATGTTGACTCGAATTTATCCACAGCCTGTCTGGCTGGTCAATTCTTACTACACCAAATTGGAGTATGCGCTCTTAAAGTTGCGAGCACTGACTCAGAATTTCGGTAACATTCAAACGTCACCAGCATGATAAAAATGAAAACCTTGACTGACGTTTTGACATTGACAGATCATAAATAATAAGAATGCCTTCATATTAAAACAAAAAATTGCTCTGTCCCTATTGAAGATCCCTTTATCTAAGATACGTATCGATATTTTGCAGCATTAATTTGAAGGCTGTTAGGTACCGGCCAGAATTCTTAAGTTCTAGTGAACGGAATGAGCTCAAATAATTGGAATATAAGCTTGTAGCAAGTTCTCAACTAAAGGCAAGTAGTGCTTCCAATTACCAGACTTTATTGGATAATTCTGTAAATGTTTTTCTGATCCCCTTCAAAATTGGCACAAATCGTCTTTGTCGAAGCCTAAATCCAGTTCTTATCTCAATTTCTACAATAAATATGAAAGAAAAGCTTCATAATCCACTTTGTGGTTTACTACAATTTTTTAATATTTTTTCGAAGCGAATGATGAATTCAGTGCTTCAGGCGGTCCACAGGTTTCTCATTTTTAAATATTTTTTCTCGAACTTATTATCGGTAAGTAAAAAATGCAAGATCAAAGAGAGGAATGTTTTAGTTGCTTTCAATATATGCTAATTATATTAAATGCGTGTCAATGAACATAAATTATAAATTTTTTAAAGTTTATTTTATGAACTTTTTTACATTTTAACTGAAACGATGCTCTAGATTCAAGATCAAGAGCGATCTCTCGATATAACAGATAAAATTAAGCTGCAGCAATCAAGATAAACTTATTTTGCTAAACTCTAATTAAGCAAAAATAAAAATTACGATTGCATGTTTGGACAGGATGTAACATTGAAAATTATTTGCAACAAAATATTAAAAGACTCAAGGATTTTGTTGTTGCATGCATTCGCATTCTTGATGCATGGAGAATTAATTTCTGAAAAAAATGAAGAAGAGTCGGAAAGAGGAATGGAGAAAAATAATTATTTTCGTGTTAGGATTGACACAGAATTTTAATAATAAGCGATGAGCTACCTGCTGGCTGGTTGGGTTGCAAAAAAATGACAAGTCAAAAAAAAAAAAAAAAAACATTTAATTTTTATTTATTTTTGGGCCATGGATTTCTTTCAGTTTTAAGGTGAATAACCATGATCGAAGGAATTCTTCAACAATAATAAATATTACTTGAATATTTTAGCACTGGCAATTTTGAGATTGACGGTAAAATTGTCGAATGCGTCGAGAAATTTACATAACAGCAAGATTACAACTAATGGTGGTACGGACGAAGACGTTCAAAGCCGCATCAACACTGCGGACTTAATGCATTTGACAACATCTGGCACTCAGGCCTCATATAAAAAACCAAGCTTCAATTATTCCGAAGCCTTGTATTATCTACACTGCTGTACGCGTCTGAGACTTGAAAGTTGCTGATTCAGTCACCAATGAAAGGCTGACATTTGTCACTAGATGTCTGCGGCAAATCCTTCGGATAAGGTGGCCTTGAACGATTATTAACATAGAATTATGGCAGCAATGTGGCATGACTAGTGACTAGTATGGAGATAGAAATCAGGTGACGTAAACTTGGATGGATTGCTACAAAGGGGTCCAACGGAACCCGGATCTATAGCAATAGAAGCTTTGGAGTACTGTCCACGAGAAGGAACTCGTTCCAGAGAAAGACCATGCCAAACTTGGGTCCGCTCCGTCAAGTCAGAGTTGCGTGTACGCAATGATGAATGAGGTGACATTATATCAGCCGCTAGGAGTCGAACGAGATGGAAAAATACTATTGACCGACTATGTCCCACGAGGGGACATAGGCCTTAAGTAAGTAAGTAAGTAAGTAAGTAGATTAATTTGCACAACCTGGTATTTAAATTAAAGCCTTAAATATTTGTCAGTTTGAGCTTTTCATCACTATCAATTTTATAGATAAAAAGGTTATGAAATCCTCGGAAAAATAAAAAAAATAGAATTCTTTCTGTCCTCACAAAAAATTTGGTCGGAAACGCATAAATCCGAAAAAAAATTGGTGTGTCTGTACACACTTAAAAACGGGAACTTTATTCGGGTCGATTTTAACCCGCAGCATTCGGGATCTTAAATTTTCCCGATATTTGGTTCCCATATTTAAAAATCCCGCTATTCGGGAATTGTGTTTGCGCAGGATATTTTAATATTTTTCAATGTCTTCATCATTTTATAGCCGATGATCATATGCTTCCTAGCACATGCGTCAGAGCATTCGCTTGGGAAGCGGAGACCACAAGTAGAGAAATTTGTTAAAAACTGAAGGATGAATCGCTTTTGGTTGGCCAAAAATTAATTTTGACCGGGTGCAAATTAATTTTGAGCAGCTGAAAATTAAATTCGTGCAGCCATAAACTGTGTTGCCCGGTCATTTGACTGGGTTCTGGTGCATAATCAATTCAGCAAAACCTAGGAGTATTTATCTTAGGCCGCTCATATTTTAGTTTTTTGCTGTTTATCTCTTCTTTTTGGCCGCTCAAATTAAATTTTCAGGCGTTCAAATTTAATTTTCTGGCCGCTCACAATTTAATTTTTGGCCGGTCAAAATTCATTTTCAGCCAGTCGATATTTATTTTCGGCTGGTCAAAATCAATAATTGGTCACTCATAATTTTGAGAGTTAAAACTAAACCATTCTTTGAAAAAACTGGAAAACTGATTTGCAAACACCGAATAGCAAAGCTGTTTCTGTTGTGGTGCCAATAGCACATCTGATTTGAAACTTTGAACCTGTGGTGGCGCACACCAGGAACGGAACGGAAAAATACCAAAAATCAGGGTTGCTATTGGGACAAAAACAGAAATTTTTGGTGGGGGTGTTTGAGCATCCGTCATGCAAAATTGACTCACCCAAGAACATACACACTGAGTTCTAATTCAAGAAACTAGCATTTTCATATGAAATCTCAAAAAGGCATTGCAAGATCTGTAATAATGAAGGACAAAGGTTTAAAACATCCAGCCATTTGAAGGCGAGAAATATGGATTTAAACTTGCAAGTTTCGTGGCGTTACGATTTAAGCTTTTGCAGGTTCTCCTTTATTCTCAAAAGTGACGTATCTGTAATTTGTATATTTGCATCATTATTCTGCCTCAAAAGATGGACCGAATTTCGATGTTAAATACGATTATAGTTTCATGAGACTACATCGAAAGATGGACCTAATAATGATCAGGATATAAATTGTTCAAAATACAGATTCGTAGTTTTGCGTACATGGGCAATATTTATAGTGTTTGTACTGGATCCCATTGTAACCTTTGACCAAGATTCAAGATTTTCATATTAATGTGTGTACTAACAAAACTTATGTGCCAATTTTCAGCCTTATCGGATAACTTAAACCGAAAATATTGTTAAGGGCCCCCTTGAATTTTCAAAGGGTTTGCAGTATTAAATAACATCAGGAATTTCCCATAACTGAGGACTGGTAACTATTGTGCCAGTTCTGAAAAGTAAAAATTTCCAGACGACAGGAAAATTTGTTTAAATAAAATTAAAAGTTTAATAAATATTTTTTTGCCTTGGCCGAGACTTGAACACAAGATCTCTCGCACTCAAAGTGAGCTAGCTATTGTAATAATGTGCTATAGACAGTTGTGACTCTCGTCCGTTAATATGAGAAAAGAATTTCAGAATTATTTTTCGTTGAAAACCCTCTAAAACCCCTTTTATTTGATGATTTTTGGCTGGTAGCACGTCCTAATTTTTTTCCGATTGCGCTCAAACTTTTGGAGGAAAAGTGGAATTGAAAGACGAAACTTTTGAGGGAGTACGACATAAAGTCAGATGAGGTCGGTTTTTTTGGAGCTACCCTAATTCAGAGTGAGCCGAAAGTATTTCAAAGATATTAACCATCAATAAGGTAACGTCTAGGGAACCTCAAACCACTATGTCCCACTGCCTAGTTTGGGAAAAATAATATTATTTTTTTGCTTCAACTTTGAAGGGTTTGGGAAAATTATTTATCACACATCAATAGAAAATGTAGAATAAAATCTATACTTCTCAATTGAGCGCTGAGTTCAGCATCCCAAACTGTATCAAATAAATAAATCAGCTTAAGCTAGGTGATCCTCATATCGATAACAAACAAAATAATCCATGGTAAAACAATGCTTGAAAAATACCTGTGAAAGAGATACATTTCTACCTGTCGGCCATTCAAACCACCCTCCGTCTCTCTCACTCACCGAGCAAGACAGTAACATAAAATACTTAAGAAAACAATAAAAAAAAACCGGCTAAACAACCTCAAGAAACACACATATTTGCTACGAAACGAAAAATACATTACAAAAAACACACGTCGGCAGCCATTCTTGAGTCGACTTGCGCCGTGGAAAGACCGTTTTTAGTGTGTGTCGTCACGAAAAAGTATTCTAGTTTTTCTAATCTTAAACTATATTCTAAGAATGATAATTCGAAAAAGGAGACTCTTTAAGTCACATTAACAGTTAAAAATTGACAGACAAAAATAATTAGAACCAGAAGGAAAAAAGCATTAAAAATATTCAATAGTGTTGACGTGGTGAGATTGTTCGGTGTTAATTGTGAGATCATGAAGAAGAATCTTCAATAATTAACCATTGACGCAAGGTGTTTCTAATTTAGTGTTTCGTGAATACAGATTTTTCGAGTGTAAATTTCGATAGAATTTCATCTGAAAAACGGGAAATTGTGGCCGCAATTCTCATAAATTTCAGCCATATTTAAGTTTCTTGTAACATAAAATAAAATATAAAATAAAAAGATACGTGATTGGAATGCAGTGCTTTTGAATGTGTTAGTGTTATTCTCTTTCGATTATATTTTTCGTGTGGTGGTGTTGAAAAAGAAGTTGAGGATTGAAGACGAAAAGAATTTTATTTGATATTTTCTTCTGGATTTTTAAGTACTAAAAACGGTTTACTTATGAAAGAGAATATGGGAGACGCAACGCCAATTTGTCGGTGTCGTGTTTTGTATTTGGGCAGCGCAGTGCCACGACAGAGCAAGGATGGGCTCCAGGGAATACAGGAGCCTTTACGGAGTTTGTATCCATCAGAAGGCGCTACAGGTGCTAGAGGGATTGACTCCTGGCTGAGTGTTTGGTCGAATGGGATTTTGTTGGAGAACGTTGATGAGAACAGGAAGCAAGTCACAAGATTTTTTCCGATCGACTCGTTGCATTATTGCGCCGCTGTGCGTCAGGTATTGATACCAGAACGAGGCAACTCGAATCCAGAGCCAAAATTTCTTCCACTGGATTCACCATTTGCTCGAGCACCGAGAGCCCAGCATCCTCCAATATTTGCCGCGATATTGCGAAGAACGACCGGGATCAAGGTGTTGGAATGTCATACTTTTATTTGCAAGCGGGAGGCTGCTGCAAACGCTTTGGTCAGATGCTGCTTTCACGCATACGCTGACAATTCGTACGCTAGACAATTGGATGGAACTGGCAGCGCCAGTTCAAACAGTGTTTACGGGACATTAGGAAAAGTGAATGGAGATAATGGATGGCGTTCAAGGACTGGCAGCACAACGACATTAAATAGTGTTGGAACTAATAGGCAACCCGTTAATGGAGTTGGGGAAGCTTACACTGTTAAAAATAGTGAGTATCTAATTTAATTTTGATTTATTATTTCCGCAAAAAACTGTACATTTTGTATACATTGTTTTCAAAGTCAAATGGAAATTGATACTTGGTCTTGATTCGCTTTTTTATAAATTGAGATTATGTTTCTACATGTCCAATATTATTATATTATTTTTATGGAGAAACCTTCAGGGCTAGACAATGAATCATTGTGATTATTGTAGGTGTTTTTTGATTGAGTTTAAATGGGTGGCCAACTTTGTACAAGGTTATCACTGTCAGCTGTATACACCCTATGGTAAATCAGTACAGAGTCAGTACACAGTCAGTACGCACTAACTCTGTACTGATGGTGATCTAACCATGTACTGAAAAGTGTCCTAACTCTGTACTGAAAACTGTACTGAGTTTCTAGTACAAAAATAGTGTCAGTACACCACTTTTTAACTATTTTTGCATTTTTCGTGTTGAAAATGATTTTTGTCATTTGAAAACTGTTTAGTCGTTAGTTATTTGTTAAAAGTAATTGAAATTTTGATAAATTTAATGAAATTTTCGATAAGTAATTCAAAAAATAAGTGCACTGACACTGTACTGACTCAAAAATTGTCAGTACAGTACTGACACTTTCCGTAGGGCAATTTAATATTTTAGTCAAGGAGTAGTTTTTGAATTGAAATTATAAAAGATTTTATGAAATGTTAGTAATAGGATCAATCTTGAATCCGTCTATGACATCGGGACATTAAAATGGATGCTATTAGAACAGGATTGTAGATCAAGAGTCATTGTATCAGGGGAACAACAAATTTATTAGAATGAGTCACGCCCATGGAGTTTATCAGAATGAGTATCATTAGAGCAGGATGTATTATTAAGAAAACCGTAGCGCAGCTCTTAGAACGAGTCTTGGAATGGGGGTCATTAGAATGCCATTATAGAACAGGTGGCAGTAGAAATGGGAGGGAAGATGGGCGTTAGTCAGGGACCGTTGCAAACTGTTCAGTTTTGGATCGAAATACGATCAAAATTCAAAAACGAAAATTTCATTGTGTTTAATTTTGACCAAAAATTTAAGATATTTTTTAAAAACTTATTTTGGACTCGTGGAAAAGTTTTTAGAACCCTTCTATGCTGAGAACTTTTTTTGGAATTTTTGGCAAGGAAATTTATTTATTTTAATCCTTGATCAGCTAAAGTAGTGCCACTTTTCAACGGATTAATCATAAACAATTTTGGGAAGTTGTTTACATTCATTGTCATTCTGTGTAGTTGTTTCATTGGACTCGTAGAAGTAGAAATTTCTATGAACTTCTAGTATAATTAAAGCTTTCAATCCTCTAATCTTGTGACCAAATCAAGTTAGGAACTGTGTTCGGGTACCCATCATAATCTTGCAATCAAATTTCAGCTCGATTGGACTCAAGCATGACTCCAAAAATCTCACCTTACATGTAACCACCTGGTAAAATTGATGTTCCTGATCCCATAATTTTTTTTAACCAATTGTAGTTAGGAACTGTACTCGGATACAATGACTTCGGTTACCAATTTTCAATGTAATGCAATTCTTAGTACTCTAGTCAAGATATCTGAAAATCTCTGGTGAGTTTGTATGGGAACTCTTCTGTCGTCAGTCTAGCTTGCTCATTAGTGAATTAGAAAAAGCCTTCAGTGAGAAAAGCCTCTATTCAAAATTTAATCAAAATTGATTAAGAATTGAGCGAATGATCACTGTGCGTTGAAATGAAGACAAAGAAGACAATGTTGAATGTTCAAAAAAGTTATAAACTAGTCAACATTGTCCACATAGTTCCTTAACAGATGCTGATAACAATTCGCAACCAGTTGTTTTGTGCGCAAAATACGCCAAAAATCTTAAATAATTGCAAACACTCAAAATTATAGATTTAAAGTGGTCAATATTTACGAATAAACTGTCCAACATTTGTACTGTATTTAACTTTGAATGTTCTAACAGGTGGTGGGCAGTTAAGGTCCACATTTTTGGCCAAACTTATTGTACAAGGTGAACATTTGTTGGTAAGATGTTGAGCTCAACTTTGATGTATGAGTTGGGCAGCGTATACCAGTTGTTAGGCAGATATTGGAGACTTTTGCACACTGGGTAAGATTGGTGGTCGTCAGGAAAAAACTTGTTGGAAGGATCAATCACTTTTGGTTGGCCAAAAATTAATTTTGAGCGGTCGAAAATTAAATTTGAGTGACCGAAAATTAAACTTGATCCGCTATAAATAACCCCCACTGTATTTCCCGGTCATTTGCTTTTTTGTTTCTGTCGCATAATCAACCCAGCAATTTCCAGACCACGGTCCGGCCGCTCAAAATTACCTTTTAGTTTACCACTTTTAATTTAGGCTGCTCACAATTTCGAGGGCTTTTTGGAACAGGGTCATTAGAATGGAGAGGCATTGAAATGGAGGCTGCCAGAACGGAGACCATTGTAATGGGACAATAAAGAATGAGAGTTATTATAACAAGACTCTTAGAACGGGAAACGAGGACTATTAGGATATGCAAATGTGTCGTTTAGACCGAGGGCTATTAGAATGGTCAACGTTAAATTGAGGGCCTCCAGAATGTGAACATTAGAACGGAGACATTGGAACAAAAGATCTTAGAATAGAAACCATAATATTGAAAATGGTGCAACAAGAGCCTTTACAGTGATGGCTTTTAGAATGTGGCCATTAGAATAAAGTGTTTCTTGTATAGTTCTGAAAATACTTTTCCAATCCTCTTCTCTTTGCTCAAGTTTAAATCCAGTTCCCATCATAAAATATACAATCAATAAAACAGAAAAACTATGTAATCCATTCGTGGTTTTCTACGTTTTTCACAGCAAAAGGAAGGTTTGAGTGAACCTCATTAAAATTTAAAACAATTTTTTTTGTATCATGCCAGTGGCGCTCTTAGAACGAGAGTGTTTACAATGGGAGCAGAAGAGTGATTAAAACTAAGCCTTGTTGAACAAGGACCATTTGGAAATAGGACCATTAGGTTGGTAAAGTGAAGGCCATTAAAGTTAGGGACCTTAGAATGAGGATCATGAGAATGCAAGCAATTATAACGGGGGTTCTTAGAGCGGGAGAAGGTTGTTACACAAAAAATTTAGCAATCTAATTTTCAATTATCTAATTCAAAAACGCCGTAAAACTCCACCCACTGAAATAATTGATTGATAGATAATTGATGATTGATTAATTAATTGATAGATTGCGCTACAATATGGTTTTTAGTTTATTCCATAATTATAAATTACAAAAGAAATACCACGAGCGAGAATCGAACGGCGATCATCTGAATGAAAGGCTTTCATCTAGGCCATGGAGCCACGCGAAGACGAAGTATAAGCATATCAAAGCAAAATATGAAAATCAAAAATCATGTGTCTATTTTGAATAGATTTTTTATCTAAAAAATTTTGATCAAAGCGTCAAACTAATCAATATAGAGATATAGTTTAAAAATAATAGATCCTAAAATTTTCACTGCAGAATGATAGCCATTTGAATGGGAGCCTTTAGAGAGAGGGCCAATATAATTGTCAAACATGAGCTCTTAGAACAGGGCACGTTAGAACAAGGGTCTAAAAATGTAAGTCATTAGCATAAAGGTTTGGATGGCCTTTACGCCAATGACTTCCATTTTTAGACCCTTGTTCTAACGTACCCTGTTCTAAGAGCTCCACAGACAATTTTGGAAACTGAAAGTAAGATCATTTATCTGAAAACAGGACTAAACCTCAACCATTGATTTTATTAGTTCACTGCTTCGATCTAAAATTTCAGTTAAACACCTGTAACTTAAAATTTTAGATACATGATCTAAAAACTAATCTTATCTTAATCTTGTATACATTGGATAGCTAGGTGTACTAAAAGTTGTAATTTCGCGTTTTGAATAAACACGAAACTAACAACTTTAGTTAACATAATATTACTGATAGTTTTAGATTTATTAACTATTATTTTTAGTAATTTTAACTAATATTTAGAATGCAGGGCTTACCAATTTTTTTAAGACGCATTGTCTAAAAAATTCTGTATTTTAAATTTTCTGTGAACTAGGGCTATTAGTACGAGCACACAAAATCCGACGAACGGTTCAAAGTAGTCAAAATTTTGGTAAAGTCTACCTACTTCATTTAGAGCTCAAACACCTTTTTAGAGTTCGTTGAACTCTAAAAAAAGAGCAAATAACGGCTAATTTGAACTCTAAATTAGCGTTCAACGAACTCAAATCAGGGTTTTCACCGCTGAACTATTTTTTAGAGTTCAAAGTTCCGTTTTTAAAGTTCCTCAGATTTTCAGTAAGGGTCATTGTGAATTAAAACCATTGGAATATGGACCAATAAAACAGGAACCAATATACAGGAGGCTTTTAGAATGAAGACCGTTAGAATGGTGAACAATAGAGCGAGAAAATTTACGAATGAGCTAGAGGATTCTTATGGAATTTGACCCTGTGACATAGGGATCTGAGGGCTCCTATGTACTAGGAACTTTCAAAATTCTTGAGTTCTAGTGATCTGAATGAGCTCAAAACGTTGTTGTAAGTGCCCAAAAAAGTTCCTAAAAATGTTTGACCCTAGAACATCGGGATCTGTGGGCTCATATGTACCAGGAACTTCCAGAATTATTAAGTTCTAATGATCGGAATGAGCTCAAACCCGGAACATAAGCTTATGGCAAGTGCTCAAGAACAGCTCTTATGCTAAACTTGGAATAATATTATCCGTTCTTGGTGCTTCCAGTTACCAGACTTTCTTGGATGATTCTGTAAATACTTATCAGATCCTCATCAAAATTTTCACATATCATCTTTGTTGAAGACTAAGTCCTATTCCTATCTCAAAATCTGTATTTCACCGCTGAACTCTTTTCTAGGGTTCAAAGCTCCTCAGAATTTCAGTGAGGGTCATTTTGTATTAGAACCATTGGAATATGAACCACCAAAACGGCTACCAATAAAATGGGGGCTCTTAGAATGAACACCGTTAGAATGGTGAACAATGGAACGCGAAAATTCACGAAGGAGGTAAAGGATTCTCATGGCATTATGACCCTGTGGAATTGGAACATAATTTTGTGTTAAGTACCAAAAAAAATTCCTAAAAATGTTTGACCCTGGGACATGGGGATCTGTGGGCTCATATGTACCAGGAACATCCAGAATTCTTGAGTTCCCGTGATTGGAATAAGCTCAAATTTGGAATATAAGCCTATGGCAAGTGCTCAAGAACAGTTCCTGTGCTAAATTTGAGATAATATTATGTATTCCTGGTGCTTCTAATTAGGAGACTCTCTTGGATAACTTTGTAAATACTTTTCCGATCCTCTTCAATATTTGCGCTTATCATCTTTGTTGAAGTCTAAATCCAGTTNACTTTTCCGATTCTCTTTAAAATTTTCACATAATCTTTGTCGAAGTCTAAATCCAGTTCCTATCACAAAATTGGGGGTTCCACCACTGAACTCTTTTTTAGGGTTCAAAAAAACTTTTTTTTTAGTTCCTCTGAGGGTCATTTTGAATCAAAACCGTTGGAATATGGATCATTAAAACGGGTACCAATATAATGGGGGCTCTTAGAATGAAGACCATTAGAATGGTGAACAATGGAACGAAAAAGTTCATGAAAAAGCTAGAGGATTTTCGTGGCATTATACACTATAAATTATGTTTAAAACCCTCTAAATTATGTTTAAAACCCTCCAATATTTTGATGAAATTAATTTTTTTGATGACATAATAATATAAAAAAACGCATCAAAGAAAACCTTCAACTTGAAGCTCGCTCATCAATATAAAAAGTAATACTTTTGCTCTATTTATTTTTCCAGTTAAGTCTCGTCTGTATGCATTTTTAATGGAGATAATGCAGAAAAAGTGCATATAGATAGGTATACAAACAAAAAAGTTTATATTTGTATAATTGCACGTTATAAACTGTTTGCATGATTCATAGCAAATTATTCATTCGGGTTTTTTATGCAGACAAAAACGCTGAGAATAATGGTTTTCAAAGTGGTTTTAGAGATTAGTACATTTATTTTACTAACAATAGAATGTTTTTTTTATACATTTCGGTATATTATGTGATTATATAGAATTGTTCCAGGTGAACGGATTTCTCTCATTTTATTTCTTGGAAATCATCACGACGAGAAAAAATGTAATAACGTAAAAAATGTTTCTCAAAAAATTTCGAAAGTAAAATTAAGATTGCCTCAAGGGTCACACTAAAATATAATGCATATTATTTCGTTTTCGAAGAAAATATTTATTAAAACACACACCAATGCAACACTTTAACACCTTCAAGGTTAAAAGAGCAGAAACATACCACGATTTAATCTAATGTTAATGTTTTTATGTATACGCCATAAATCTTCTTCTGCACAATTTTATTTTTCAAGAGCAATTTTTTGGATGAACTTTGGTAAAATTATGTCATTTTAGTTAATTGGTTCCCCCTTAACATCAGAGTATAATGGAAAGGTAATCGTAATGTAATGAGGATAAAATGTCTGCAAAGTTAACACTTTTACGACTTCTTCTTTAACTTCTGTAATTTCGGTGTTAACATAAATATAAAATTGCAATTCTTTTGTTGAACAATTTTGTTATGTTAGTTTGGTTTGAAGGCTTTTAGACCACAATATTATTTGTTTAGAGGTGAAAGCAGTTCCATATGACACCGTAGCAACAGGTTTTTCAAATTTAGACAAGTGCAAAATCTCGACACTTTTTTCTCTCTTCTTGAAGATAAAAAAATCGAAAAAATGACCATTCAGTTATGATTGATCGCAGAAAACAAGTTTCTTTTCTTTTCTCGAAACTTGAAATTTTATAATTTTATTGTGTATTATTTTTTTGAATCATGACGACGACCAACGATGAGATGACGCTGGGAGGTATTTCATACCTTTTTAATTTTCTCCCTCTTTGCACCACCTCATCTCATCTCAACTCTCTTTCTTTTGGGCGCAGCAGAAACTTTTATTCAATTTTTTTTAAAGCAATTAAAATGAAAATAACTATATGCACTGAAAAAATATCGTGGTAACTTTTTAGTGAATAGTTAAATTTACTATTATAATTCTTAGCTTAAGCTTATGCATTTTTGTGTCGCCATTTTATGGTAAAATTTATTTAATTGCAAATTTCTTCAACTAACCCTTATCCATAGTATTTTGTACCATACCGGAACAAATAATAATCGGAAGTTGCCAGATCTGGAGAATATGGCGGGTGTGGTAGTACGTCCCATCCAAGCTGTGAATTTTCCTAGCGTGTTACCAAACTTGTATGAGGTCTCGCATTGCCTTGCTGGAACACTATACCTTTTATATTGATCAATTTTGGCCTTTACTGTCTGAGTGCTGCAGTCAATTTGTTAAATTGATGACTTTTCGGTAGAAGCTCAAAGAAAACGATTCCTTGGAAATCCCACCAAACAGACAGCATCACCTATTTTTGATGAATATCGGCTTTCACAATAGGCTGGGCCGTTTTTGTATGGAAAAATGTCAAACCCTTTTTTTCCAAAAGTGCGGAGAAGCTTCTCATGGATGTCAGTAATTGCCCTGATTTTTTTCAAGATTTTTATTTTGACGTCTGGTACTCGCGGATTGAGCTTGAAATTTTCCGGTCCTGGTACAAAGTCCAAAAATTTTATCTGCTTATTTTTCAATTTTATTTTTCTAATTTTGCTTGACCCCTATAACATACAAAAATGCGAAAAACAAAGTTTCAAATAACTTTTGGTCCATTCTAGAGTTCAAAAACTGTCAAATTTTTGGAGAAATTCGGGAAAAAATGGAAATTCTTCGGAAAAATCATGTTTTTGAACTTCAGAATGAACCAAAATATTTCTAAACCTTTTTCTTTCGCATTTTTGTGTATTATACGGGTCAAGCAAAATTAAAAAATATAATCGAAAAATAAAAAAAATAACAAAATTGGACTTAGTACCAGGACCGAAAAATTTCAAGGACAATCCGCTACTACCAAAAGTCAAACTAAAAATTTGAAAAGAATCAGGGCAATTACTGACATCCATGGAAAGCTTTTCCGCACTAGGCGTTTGTGAGAGTTCAAAGAAAGCTTTGCCAATTGGGTTCAAAATTGGTAAATTATCGATGTTTAAATGAGAGGTAAACAAAAAAAACGACGACCGGGTGGTTGAGTGGTTAGCACGCTAGCCTCACATCCACTAGGTTTCAGGTTCCATTCCCGCAGCTGCTACTGTGTTCAGTTGAATTAGAATGTTGATTTCCAGTTTGTAATAAATCTGTATTGTCAATATTTCTATAAATAGAACACCATACAGTGAGTCTATGAAATATGCATTCACCTACTACCATCTACA
>JXPH01018479.1:21387-33784 GCA_001014845.1 Mochlonyx cinctipes
CTGAAACGTGTTAGATTTAAACATATGTATAGAAAGTTGTCAGAAGAAATGTATACTGTATTATTTTTCGGAATGTGTAATTCAAAAAAGCTTTTTGGCTTTACGCATATTCAATAAAGAAATTATTATTAAGACTTCCTGCATTCATATATTAAAATGAAGACTTCCACTACACAGCCTTGATAGCCCACAAGTAATTCAGGACTTTCCAAAAAATTCCATATAAAAGACACCCTACTGGAGGGCCTTCATATTCCAATTTCTTCAACATTTTCATAGATCTAAAAGGTGAGGTCACTATTAAAGATTACATTAGACTAGTTTTTTCTAAAAGTTCTTCTATTTTTTAATGAAAACAATACTAAAAAATCTTATTTTGCAATTTTTGGGGTGTATCTTCGAACAAGATTTTCAGACATCCCATACATTGAAAAATCGATTTTAATTTTCGATACTCCTAGATAAGCTGAGATTATTTCTCCTGTCTAATCATTCTAATTGCATTAATTTATGATGCTCCAACTGCCCAATTTGAAAAATTGTGAAAATTTCATTATTAAGTTTTCAGAACTTCAGTTTTAGAGCCAGCCTCAAGTTTTCAACCCCAAACATGTTGAAATTCGCTTTATTTTTTCGACCTCCCCTAGCACAGATAGAAATTTGTCGCAAACCTCCAGGTCAAATCGACCCAAAAATGTCATTGAGTTAACAAATGGTACCAGTTGTTCTAAGTAAATTAAATTTTTACCATATTTCCGTCAGCCAACAAAAGTTTCTTACTTAGGTCTCTACCAACTACCCAAGCCAGAGATTTTTGATCCGCTACTGGAACTAGCTATTAACTAGCACTATATGTTATATTTATAATAATAATATAATGTAATAGACCTATAATATCCTAGAGTAACCAGGCGAGATATTTCGGAGAACTTTCTAGGTATTACTGGACCTACAACTTATAGCAGATTCTGAACCACCGCAACTTTAATGGCTACACTAATGAGTTACCAGTTCATTGAGCCCATCATGTTCAATTTTTGATGCGAGGAAACTGACTAACCTCTTTCACATGAACGCCATTCGAACGCATTCTATCCCATTCTTAAGTTTTTGCAGCAAGTATATTTTTGATCACTGTCCTAAATTATCTTGTTTACCCTATTATTCATTAATAATAGCGCCCACAAAGTAATCTACCTTCTCGGCAACGATGAAACATCGCAAGTTAATTTATACGTCATGGCTCCGATTCGAACCTGCACCCTTGTGGTTGATAGGCAGACACTTGCCGAAAAAACAAATTGGGGATAAAATGTCCGGGAAAGAATTGTCCCCCTGAGAAGAACCATTCACAGAAGAATTGATCTAGGGAAGAATTGACCCAGGAAAGGACTGTTTATATGAAGAATTGTCAGGGGAAGAATAATCCTTGCAAGAATTGGTTGCGAACGCGTTAGAGCCATGCTATCAAAAATATAAGTCCTGCAAAAACTTAACAAGTAGGACAGAACTCGTTTGAATGGTGCTCATGTTGAACTCAAAAATTGAACATGACTTAATGGGCTCAATGACCATTAGCATAACCTTTAAAGTTGTGGTGGTTTGAAATCCACTATAAGGTGTAGGTCCTCTAGTACCAAAAGAGTTCTCTGAAATATCGGGACTCACCTGGTCCTTCTAGAATACTATAGGTTTTATCATTAATTATTATATTACGTTTTTATGTTTGTTTTTTCAATAGGAAACAAATTAGTGAATAACTCACTAAATGGTCATAAAAATTGTTTAATTCATAAATAGAAATTGGTCCACGAATCCAACTTTTTTGTGCAGTTGGCAACAAAACAAGCCAACTAACAGAATTAGTAAACATAAGAATCAAAATTCGTAAATTTGACAATCATGTCTGTCAAATATGCAAATTTGGTTTGTTGAATCTACGATTTTGTTAGTTAGTTCGTTTTTTTCGTTAATACCACAAACTAGTTGGATTTAGGACCAATTTCTACCCCTGTGTAAATAAAAATGAACGATATCAGAAACCAAATGGAAGAAAAATTCGTTCTTTATTCTTTCGGGGCTTAGGGAAGTAAGAAGACAAGGGTATTTGAGGAACTTTAAAAAGGGTTCGTTGACAAAAAAACAAAAGTTTAAGTTGAGTTTGTTGAGACTTAAATTATCTCTTAAAAGGTGTTCGCTTGAACCCCAAATAAAATAAGTAAACTTAACCGAAATTTTTGGCAACTTTGAACTCAAATTTTTTTGAGATCTTCAAAAAGTTGACCAATTCATTGCCAAATTTTTTTCTAACTTTTGGTTAGTCTCGAATTTATTATGAAAAAATATTGATGGACCTGTTAAACTATAGTCAGACCCCGGCGACACCCCTATGACTTATAAGTGGCTTCAGTGGCAAGTCACTATCTTATTGAGCAAAAAGTGGTAGTTTTTCTTCAGAATATGGTAGATATGATTGGAAACTACAGACGGTGTCATACATTCGACCCTTGTTTTTGAACAAAACGTTGGTCAAATTTTGAGTGAGCCATCTTTTTGCAGCCACTCATTTTTCATGGCTTGCACAAAATTTGACAAATTTTTTGTTAAGAAAAACGTGTCGAATATATGACGCCGTTTGTAGTTTTCAATGATATCTACCATATTCTGAAGTAATACTGCAATTTTTGCTTAATAAGTTTGCGATTTGCCACCCAAGCCGTGGTGTATACAATCGGCACACCAGGATCTAGCTGTAGTTCAAGTGGTCTATGGGTTCAAAATTGATATTGTTTTATCATGGAATTCGTTATTCGAAAACCTGAAATTTCATTTGATCTTCTAAAGTAGAAGTTTAAATATTTTGCACGTTTTTGTGTCTCGGCTCAATTTGGAGAGTTCAGACCCAGCAACATATTTTATATTCAATGGGCTCAGTTCACAGGATTTTTGAAAAAAGACGACAGGAAAGTTGGATGAATGAATTTGACTAAGCAGAATCCTTAACTTATAAATAAGTGTTTCCATTTAAAAAAAAATTTTTAGACCAAACAATTTGTTATGGTGTCCTAGAGTGTTGTTGAATATTCCATGAAATGCCCTCATTTTTTAATAAATATTTGAAACTTAAAATTATAACAAAGGAAAAATTGTTTTTAAAATACAGTCACGTTCGTAGAAAAATTTGGCACCCACTTGCCTAAAATAATAATAAAATTCATAATTGCTAAATTAAACAAAATGTTATGACTTTATAGGTATACAGTATAATAATAATAATAATAATAATACTGTTTAGTGTTGAATTTGCAATGTAAACTTACACTCATCATCACATTCCATCAAACTGTAAACATGTCTATAGTTAAATGAAGAACATTTTTAGTTTTATTATTTTATTTTATTTTATAAGTAGGTTTATTTTCTCAGCAGGTTATTGTACTAATAATTATATTTTGCTTTGCTAAGACTTCTTCATGTTAATTATTTTTTTATCATTTTAAAGAGCACCATGGGAATTGCATTGTGTCGTGGGACGGGTTAGAATGAAATGATGTTGTCAAATAACAAAAAAAATATAGGAAACTTTTAAGTGGATTATGAAACCATTGCATTCACAAGCTATGTCCACGCAGAATACCAGCTGTTTCGATTTACATAATGAGAACAAGATAATTGCACGCTTATCACAGTTTCCCAAGAGATGGTCTTCTGCATGGACGTAGCTTGTGAATGCAATGTTTTCTTCCTACCACAAACAAAATAAATGAATTCTTTGTATGGAATAAACTATTCGGTACTGTTTATATAAAATGCTTCCCTACAAATTTTCAGCCAAATTAGATAAGAACTATACGGGACTCCTCAAGCAAAGCCTAATTTTCAAAAATATAACATTTCCTTCCTCTATAAATATACAGAATAAAGAAGCAGAAAAGCCTAAAATCAAAATGTCAATACAATTTTTCTCACGATTTACGGACTTTTATCTACAAAAATGCACTTTTACTAACCCAAAACGAGGTTCGTTGCTTTTAATTCGTTAAACTCTTTTGATTTGATTTTGAAAGACAAGAAAATATAATTTTGCAACAAAGAATTTCCTGTTTCATGTGACTTTTTGTTCGGCCTTTGGTTTCCATGACAATTTTTTTTAAATTGCTCTTCCTGTCAATTCATCTTCATTGTCTCAACTCATCATCAATTTAAGTAAAACCGCATGTTAGCTTTGCAATTTATACCCCAGAAAAAAACTAAAACTTTTACTCTTATTTTTTCACTTCATTATCGAAATAATGCACGTTAAGTTCCGTGATTTGAAACTCTGCTTTCAAATCATTTTCCGGTTCATTTTCTGCATTTCGAGATGCTCAATTAGCTAGAAATTTCTTTATTTTTTACGAGTTTTTGTGTCATTATTTTTAATACACCTATTCCCATACGATTCTTATACTTAACTTATTTTGTATTATGTAAGTCGCTTAATTTATGCTTGTAACACCTGATTTTTTTTATTACTGTTTTTATTTTTGCAATATTTTTTTTTTTCAAATCAGGTACTATTGCTGGTTATTCATTTTGTCACGTTTCTTAATGTAAATATGCCAAACTTTAGCGGTGTTTGTGAAATATTAATGTAAATATTTTTAAGCAGTACAAGCAAGTATACTAAAACTCTGAGGCCACTATTTTTTCAGTGAAGACAATGATGACATGGTCCAAATTGTTTAATTCGACCAGAATTTAGTGATCACGATTTAGGTTTGTTGAAAACTTTTAGAATATTTTATCAAATCTCATTGAGATACATCATCGGCTTCTTGGAGACTGATACACCAATTGTCCATTAGGATAGGCCGTTATTGTATGAAAAAAATGCGCCTCACTCTGAACTAACGGACTAGGTAGAAGGACAGGATAATTGATAGGATTAGATTATTGGGAACAAAAATGCAGATTTTTGCACAGTATTGTTGACCTACAGCTTATAGAGGGTTCCGAACCACCACAATGGTTAAGAAGCTACTAGTTCGCTAGAAATTCTATATTTCTACAGACAACCGTTACGTTCTATTTTTGCTACAAGCAAATTGACTAACCTTCTGCAGCATGAACTCCATACAAACCCCTTATATCCGGTACTTATATCACACATAGTTGTGTGTAGCCCATGTACATATATTGATAGCATGGCTCTATCATTACATGTCAGAAATCGCTTCATTTCTCAATTATTTATGAACACTTGAGCTCAACAAAGCAGTTTACCATATCAACAACTCTGAAAAAAGACAAAGTAAATTTATCGGCGCAAGTGAAATTTGAACCTTTACCCTTTCGGTTTTATGTGCAGAAGCTCTATCAAAAATACTACTTTGGTGTTTTAAATGTTATGAGTTATAGACTCAAAATTTTTCCAGAAGGCCTTCTACCTTATACTTTATAGTGCAAAGCATTATCCATATTGAAAGATTTTCGTAACTAGAACGGATTTTAAAGTTTTTGTCCCTGTTATGCACTAACTGGTCAGAAGAAAAGCTAAAATAGTAAAGAGAGACATCATCATAGGCAGTAGGGTAGGCCGTTAAAAAATCATGAAATTTAAAAAGTTACAGAACACAGAACACAGAAAGAGTTCTGTTATGGTGTTAGGAGTAAAATGTAATTTTTTCTTTTACTAAGAAACTTCATGGAAAGTCTTAGGGCCTATTCTGCCTTTCTACGCATAACTGACCTATGATCCAGAACACACAATTGAGAAAAATGTGATTAAAGTTGTGTGAGTCAATTATGCGTAGAACGGCAGTAAATTCAATTTACGTTACGACCTGTCCTCTCTTTTTTCCCTCTCCCCACTATCTATGCTAGCCCTCAACATCTAGCGTGATGTATTTCTGAACGCAACGCTTCGTAATAATGATGTAATAAATACTTTTTTATCATATTTTTTTTAGTGGGACTGTTTGGTGACGAAAAGTGAAAATCGTCGAAAAGTAACATACATCAGTTATGCGTAGAACGGCAGTATAATACTTTGAAATATTTGAAATTTCTATACAATAGAGTAATTAACGATGACGTCAGAAACATTAAAAACACAGGACAAAGATGGCGATTTGAACGACCCTTCAAAAAATGATGTAATAAAAAACTTGACTGTCAAAATTTTCAACCAAAGGCAGTCAGTTTATTTCCCAAGTTAATTACTCTACCTTGGGTATAACAAAATTGTGAGTGGACAAATATTAATTTTCAGTAGCTGAAAATTAAATTTTGAGCGGCCGCAAATTAAATTTTGAGTGGCCTAAAATTAAAATTGAGCGGATAATCAAATCGGAAATGTCTAGGTTATGCCTACCACCGTAGTCTGGACATTGCTTGTTTGTTTATGCGACAGAACCCAATCAAATGACCCAAGATCACAGTGGAGGTAATTTATGGCAGCTCAAATTTCATATTCAGCTGCTCAAATTTAACTTTCAGACGCTCAAAATTAAATTCTCGGCCAACCAAAAGTGAATAATCCCCCACTTTATTGGTGTGATTTATTTCATTCAGCAATGTTGAATATGGTACCCGATTAACTTCTGGTTCAAAATTGATCTGTTGGACATTAGTGGGCTCAGGCCTTAGCCCAGCATAACTAACCCTGAATAATTCGATGTATCGATTTTCCACTCCTTCTTGTACCAATGTGACCAAATTAGGGTTATCAATTGTATGTATCAAAAATGTTTTCCGAAATGGATCGGTTCCGGAACTAGTGCTCAAACTCTAAACGCTAAAACTGCTCCCGATGCACAAATTTAAAAAAAATCGATTTCAACCAATTAAATTTTCATGCAAAACTGTTCTATTTGGGCAATTATGGCTGTCCAAATACATAGTTTTACGGGTTGTTGCAGGTTCCGTTAGGCTTTGTCAGTATGCCAGTACTAGAGCTGGTACTTTATTTTTTGTTTAATAAAAAAACTACAAGTGAACGATTGATGGAAAAAACCTTATTTGATGGTAGAAAATTCAAATCAGATGCTGGTGCCACCGACTGCATACACCACGGTTTGTGTGACAAATTACTTTCTTACTGAGAAAAAAGTGGCAGTTTTACTTCAGAATATGGTAGATATCATTGAAAACTACAAACGGCTTCATACATTCAACCCTTGTTTCTGAAAAAAAGTTGGTCAAATTTTGGGCAAGCCGCGAAAAATGAGCAGTTGCATAAGTCACACTCAAAAACGGTGCCTTACCCAAAATTTGACCAGCTTTTTGTTCTTACTTACTTACTTAAGGCCTATGGCCCCTTGTGGGACACAGCCGGTCAATAGTATTTTTCCATCTCGTTCGATACCTAGCGGTTGCTATAATGTCACCCCATTCATCATTTCGTACACCAAAACTCTGACTTAACGGAATGGCGCCAAGTTTGGCGTGGTCTGCCTCTGGAACGAGTTTCTTCCCGAGGACAGTACTCCAAAGCTTCTTTTGCTATTGATCCGGGTTCCGTTGCACCTCGTCGTAGCACGTGGCTGATCCATCCAAGTTTGCGTTGCATGATTTCTATCTCCATACTAGCCATACCACATTGCTGCCATAATTCTATGTTAGTAATCGGTCGAGGCCATCTTATCCGAAGGATTTGCCGCAGACATCGATTGACCAATGTCTGAATTTTATTGGTGACTGCATTGCATCAGTCACTTTTCAAGTCTTGGACGCGTACAGCAGTGTGGATAATACAAGGCTTCGGAATAATTGAAGCTTTTTGTTCAGTGAAGCAAAATTGCAATTTTTTGCTCAATAAGATAGTGATTTGCCACCGAAGCTGCTTATAAGTCATAGAGGCGGCACCGAGGTCCCTAATTGAGAGTGAAATCAGTTCACCTGTAATAAGTGGTTTATTCAGGGGTCAAGGTTTTTTCTTAAGACCGGTAAATTTCAGAGCTAATTTGGTAACTTTTATTTAACGTGTAAGGAAAAATTTCACTTGAACAGTCATGTGGTAAAAGACGGCACCATCTGTCTTTATTATTGAATATGATTCTCAAAAATAAAAAAACTTTTCGGTTGGTTTATGTATTTTTGACAAACTTAAACCATGAAACTAAAATTTACCAAAATCAAACAATTTGGTCACAAACAATGTCCCCAAAGAACCGTTTCCAATAACTGAGATTTTGGTAATTTACATGCATAGCATGTATTATCGAATTTTGTCTTAAGAAAAGTTAAGCTTACTCGTTTGAAGTACGTCATCTTCTACCAGACGTACTTTTTGTCATAATTCGACTTAAAGAAACGAAAACAACATTCTTTTAGCTTAGCTATATTTTAATTAATTCACCACAATTTACAACTTACAAGATTCAAACCACAAGTCGATACAAATACGAATTACGAACCTCGCCTCTTTAGCAGAAAAATTAATAAAATAGAAATACAAAACAAGAATCCAGCCTTCATTATAATGTAATAAACCTCATTACAAATGCATACTTTCTGTCACCACCTTCATTCCATTCCATTCAAATACATATTACCTATGCTGCTTTTTATGCTTCGTTTTTGTGTGTCATTGATTTAAAATTAGAATTGCGAATCGAAAAAAATGATGATGAGCAAATAAAATAATTATGCAACATTTTCTTGAAGATCAAGTTTGTTGGCCGAAAAAAAAAGTTAAGTTACATAAAAAAAATCATATCAAAAAGTGTAATTTATGCAAGCGGTTCACCTTGTGTTATGAATTTTTAATGATTTTATGTTTGATATTAAAATACATGAGAATGCAATGAAAAACACACCTTGTGAATCAATGTTGCAGGCTTAAAAATAAATAAATAAATTTTTCTTTTCTTTTCGTTCCAGTTTATGCAAGCAGTGCTGATTTGGACGTCGTGGACGATGGAGAAGGTTCTATTTACAATGGAGATGAAAACCATAAAGTTTGGTCTGGTTCTTCTGAGCAATTGGATGGTATCGGGATGGAAGGACATTACGATATCTATTCCGGAACCGGTTCCACTTTGGGTCGTCCCGTTCGAGCTAGACAAATAAGCGCACCGGTCCCAGCTCCTCCACCACCAAAAGAAGAACTGAAAAAGAAGAAGGACAAAAAGTCTAGACAGGTAGGAAGTCAAAGTCTATCTGGTACCCTTATAAGACCCCGTCCAATGCACATGAATCCATTAGGTAGACCTCCACCACATGCAATGATGATGTACCCGATCGGTCCACCACCTCCACCAGGAAGACAATTTCACACAATAGGTCATCGTAGTCATAATGGGAACGCAGGTCCCCCCATAGTTCATCACCACCAGATGCCAATGCATATGCAGATGCCAATGATGGTGCCTCCACAATACGCCACTCTACAGCACCCCAGAACTAGTAAAAAGAAGAAAAACAAAGATAAAATGAACGGTGGAATTCCAATAGGGTTACCAGTCGTGCCACCCATTTTCGCATACCCTCCCCCTCCCGGCTCCCTAATCGATTCTCGCCCACTTAGCATGAGCAACCGAAAGTTAGCACAATCGGCCGCTGCAGGTCTAGATGATTCAGGAAACTCCGGAGCTGAATCTCCAGGGGGCACCGGAATCTATAGACGTAAAGGGCACCTTAACGAAAGAGCTTTTAGTTATTCAATTAGGCAAGAACATAGGAGTAGGAGTCACGGATCTTTAGCTAGTCTACAATTCAATCCTCCAGACTTGAAAAAGGAGCGAGAAATTGCGCAAATGGTGGCCGCCCTAGATTTAAACGATGAAGCGACATTGAGGCGACGAGAGATGGCAGGCTCATCGGGTACATTCGGCAAACCACGAAGATAAAATTTTAAAATCACTTTTCTCTTGTATAAAGTTAATTTGTAATTTAGTTGATAGATGGCATTAGTTGTATATTTTTGTTGGTATAGCCTGCTTTATTTATTTTTTGACAGTCATTAGATCATGAAAAATAAATAAGAGCGTTCAAATTGATTGTCGTGAGGTTAAATAGTTTGAAAAAATGTGCAGTGGAAACTCTTGCTCTATTTTTCTGTCCCTTTTTCTTCTTTCTCTCTCTTCTCTCCTATTTTTTGGGATAAAATTTTTTATTTTGTTTTTCTTCTTTTCATTTCACAGTGAGTTCAAAAAATTACTAACCGCTCCTCCCTCAAGAGCCTCTACTGTATTTACTAAGTTTTAAGACAAAAAATGTGCCTTATTAGGTATTTAATTTAATTTTATAGGAAATATTATATTTATATACGAATTAGTGAATTTTCAAAAACAGATTTTTAAATAAGAAAAATGTGGAAGAAGCAGAAAAAAAATTATTTTAAAAATTAAATTAAAAATACTTTATATATAGTTATTTTATCATGTACTAATCACTATTTTAATAAATTTGATTATTAATGATATAATGTTATATTGATAATAATTAATAATATTGAATACATGTTTGAGCGTTTCAATTTCTATATTTATTTTTATTTTTTTCAGACAAGTAGGTATAGATAGAGATATGTTTTGCTTTAGTTGAATTGACCTCAATTTCTTGTATTGCGAATGCTGTTTGTGGATGGAAGAGTGTTATTTTGCCTAAAAATGTTTATTGGTTTTTGATTTNCAATATTAGTCTTTATTGAGGTGATAAAGAAGTGTTAATTAACAACAATTGGAATCGGAATTATTGGAAAAGAGAAAGAGTTTTGAATTCATTAACATGTGGATTATAAATTTAGTGTAAGTGGGTTGAATTTTGTCAAAAACTAGGGCGTAGTATATACTTTAAAAAATATCCCTAGATTCAGGAAAAACGACGCGATTTTTAATCTGGTTATTATTCGGGTACGAGTTTTTTCCTGATATTCGGGAAATATAACTCGAAATTCGGGAGAAATCAAAACCAAACACTCAGCAGATGAAAAATCGGGATCTTTTTACTTTAACTTCTAGAAGTGAAAGTCATGCGTTTGGTTCAAAAATGAAATTCGCCCAAATAAATTTTAAAACACGTTTTGGACCTCTAGGAATAATTTCCGACCCAAATTGGTTGGTTAGTCGGTTGAGTGATCCCATGATCCGTAGACAGTTTTTTTGTCTCAAAAAAACTAGTTTGATAAGGACACGTGATCCATTCATATGAGAGCCCAATCCGTCGAAGGCTACGTGGGCTCCCATACAAAAGTTCATCATTTTATCGACAAAATCGATATAAATCACATCACACATTTATGAATAAAATGAAGTTTTGTCCAAAATTATTAATTGGTACCCACTTTATGCCCTATTACTTTTTACCCTAATTAACAAAGGCTTCTGTGGGCTCCCATACAAAAGTTTGTCATTTTAGCGAGAAAATCACTCTAAGTCCGACATTTATGAATAAAATCTTTTGAAATTTTGGCCAAAATTGTTAATTGGTACTCGTTTTACGTCTGCCAATTTTTAGCCTAATCGAACAAAGGCTTCTGTGGGCTCCCATACAAAAGTTCGTCATTTTATCGATAAAACTGATATAAATCACACATTTATTAATGAAATTTTGGCATGGTACCCGTTTTATGCCTACCAATTTTTAGCCCACTCAAAGGCTTCTGTGGGCTCCCATACAAAGTTGACATTTAAAACGGATCAACGTCATCAATAATATAATCAGTACGTCCCCTAATTAGCCGGAGCAACGTTGGGAGCGCAGGCATACAGAAAAAACTATAAAAGTTAAAGGCATGAAGCCGTATCGGCCTGGNAACGGATCAACGTCATCAATAATATAATCAGTACGTCCCCTAATTAGCCGGAGCAACGTTGGGAGCGCAGGCATACAGAAAAAACTATAAAAGTTAAAGGCATGAAGCCGTATCGGCCTGGTTCTTTAATTTTGTAGACTTTTAGGTAAAAGTCTGAGAAAAGTATTGTAATTTATTTATTTTCTGCTCCTTATTCATCTAACTGATCCCGGGTTCAAAGTGTAAAGTTGACTTGAAAAAATCTCTAAAGTGGGAGATGGATTTGTTTTTGCAATCTCACCCTATTACCTAGCATCGTTTCAGGAATATCTGGAATAGGGTCAGTTGACACAATTTGGTGAACCATAGATGGGACCAACAATGGACTCGAAGCCCAACAGTTTGACCTTTGCCCTGCTCTGTGGAGTCAAGCATCAAGCCGCAGGATATTGACGTAATAAATAAAATGTTACCCTCACTCAATTCAGACCCATAATTTCTGGTGTCTGACCCACCCATATTTAGTGGGAAATTAAAGAAGGTTTCGTTGGAAAGAAGAAACTTTGGCTTTTCCTAAAAAATAGGAATTCATAGAGCTAGTACCTATGCCAGGGATCTGGGGCCTCCTATGTACCAGGAACTTCGAAAACTTTTGAGTTCCCGTGATCGGAATGAGCT
>JXPH01018493.1:10727-21988 GCA_001014845.1 Mochlonyx cinctipes
TTCTAATGATCGAAATGAGCTCAAATTTGAAATATAATCTTGTGGTAAGTGCCCAAGTACAGTTCCTATAAAATATTGACCCCAGGGCATCGCAATCTGGGGCCGGTGTACCAGAAACTTTCAGAATTTTCGAATTCTAGTGATCGAAATTAGCTCAAATCGGGAATATAAGCTTTTGGTAAGTATCTGAGAACAGTTCATAAAAAAGTTTGTCCCTGGGTCATCGGGATCTGGGGGCTCCTAAGTACCAGGAACTTCGAGAATTCTTGATCTCCCGTGATCAAAATGACCTGAAATTTGGAATATAAACTTTCGGTAAGTATCCAAGAACAGTTCCTAAAAAAGTTTTATCCTGGGACATCCAGATTTGAAGGCTTCTAGGTACTGTCCACTTCCAGAATTCTCGAGTTCTAGTGATCGGAATGAGCTGAAATTTAGAATATAAGCTTATGCTCAGTATCCAAGAACAGTTCCTATGCTTAATTTGGGATAATATCATCCATTTCTGGTGCTTCCAATTACAAGACATTCTTGAATAACTCTGCAAATACTTTTCCGATCCTCTTCAAAATTTGCACATATCATTTTTGTTGAAGTCTATAAGTCTAGTTTGTATCACAAGGTATAGAATAAATATGATGACAAGCTACAAAATCCATTTTGTGGTTTCCTACGTTTTTATTATTAGATTGAGCGTAGACAATCGTCAAATTCATAATACGGTCTATTAAGGGTTATTATGGGATCCCAACTAATGAGTCTTTTTCTCGCATTTTCTCTGTGGAGTAATGCGACTCCTGTTTTGATATCAACGGTGCCAGCTAAATAACAGGAGTTTAGTAGGCTGCTTCCATCTGCGTGCTAGTTTTTGCCATGCCCTTCTAACCAAGTATCACTTTGACCAAAAATTTTCAGTTTATAATCCTTACCTTTTTACAGCCAATTGTCCAGCTTCAGTCACTGGGTGATGGAGATTACATAGAAACAATCAATCGAAATCGTCTTATACGCACATAAGATCTTCGATGAATTCCGATCCACAATTTTCTTTTGTTCCTTTTTTGAATTCAAAGAAATTTAAGGTGAATGGGGAACAAGTCCAAAGCACCTGAGATCTTGTGTCTCCAGGACCAAAGCCAACTTTGGCACCTTCGACATTTGACATTTTTGGGTGCAAAGCTCATTTTACCGACTTATTTTGGCGTATCATATTTTTCTGCAGTATTTTATCTCGAAAAACAACACTCCACCATTTTCTGCAAAGTGTACAACATGTAAAGCGCAAACTTTGGTCGAGAAATTTTGCAATTTAATCAGCTGTTTAAATTTCATCATTTTTTTAAAGTTTTACAGCACAACCCATCACCCATGGGTAAGAGTTTAATTACTCAACATTTTATAGATAATCAATTAGACTCTACATTTGCTGCACCAAATCTAAAATTTGTCACAATCGAGCAATAGCCGTTATGTATGTTTCCTCGTTGACACTTTCTTATGTAACAGAGAAAAAACTCTCACCAAAATAGTAATATTATATTATGTCGATATATAATAACATTATCATGAATATTTCCTTTTAAATATCATAATTAAAGGGATTAGACCATATTTTTGGAATGTTATTAGAGATCGTAAACAATATTTTATCTCAACGTAGTACATACTAACTTTTCATATTAAATATGTTTAAATCTAACTTAACAAAATAATAATAATTCATTCATTTATGCAGATTGATGATCATAGCGAGCGATAATAAAACTGAACTTTCGCTTAAACATATCTTTTTATTTGTTTGGGTGTTATAGCATAATTTTACTTAACAAACAATTCTTCCATTCATCTTACAAATTCATCATGGTGGTATCTTCAGATCTTGCAAGTTTTATAGAAGGTGAGGTGAGGTAGGTAATCGAATGAAAAATGAGAGTCTCACGAATAAAATACGCATAAAAACAGGCAAAAAAGCAGTAATTATAATCCACGATCATCAACATAAAAAAAGGGTTCAAAGAGATCATATTATTTTAATACCTACTTATCATAGAAAAGATAAATCTATATGTTAGTTTTTAATATGTTTATATATGAAGACATTAACATGATTATGGAATTATCATAAAATTTCTTTGGAATTTCTTCTTATTCAGAAATCGAAGTAAATAAAAATATTTTTTTGTCATCCACACTCTAGGTCAGTGTGACAAGTTGATTTATTTCCAAACGGATCTTTTTATTTTTTTTTGTACACCTTACCTATAAATTCATTGTAAATGAACCGATAACAATTCATAAGACAATTTATGTATTGCAAAATGCACTTTTGCAAAAAGAAAACAGAAAGAGTCACGAAGAAAAATCCATTATTTCGATGCGTGGCCGCAAATTATGATTATGATGACTCGTTTTTTATTCACTTTCGATTCAGCACACCCAGATTTTGTGTCTGTGCATTTTTGCATATTTTAACTACTTGTCTGTCAATATTTATTTGTACTTGGCTTTCTTTTATGAATCATGAACTTTTTTGAACAATTGACAATTTTCTTGAAGGTTAGGGTTCGTCGTCGTCTGTAATATCAATTGAAGTCTTTCGTTTTCAGATTATATTTGCATACAAGATTGGCCCGTTTTTATCTGTTTATTCAATGCTGGCGGAGTTACCTGGCTTTGCTCGATGTTAAAAAGCTTATTTAGAAAACAATAATATTGAAATTCCAATCTTCATTTGAAAACTTCTCTAATTTAGTTTCTATTTTTTAGATTTTAACATTTAATTTTAGTTCGAGCTTCGAACTATTATTTTTAGTTCAAATTTCTAACTTTGCCAGAAGGGTCAGGGCGCAGCTGAACACTTTTACCAAAACTATTTATTTTAGTTCACATGGCCGAACTATTTTTTAAAGTTTTTTTAACTATTTATTTTAGCTTTTTTTCCCTAAAAACCGAGTTCGTGTTCAAAAACTATTTTGATAGTTTATCGAACTAAAAATTATCGTTTCTCAAATTTTCTGTGTAATTTATTTTATTGCAGTGCTTCTGGATACACAATATTTTTTGTTTTTCCTTATAATAATAATAATAATAATAAGGCCTATAGGTACCCTATTGGGACCAGGCGAGTCCTCATATTTCAGAGAACTTTCTAGGTATTAGTGGACCTACAGCTTATAGTGGATTCCGAACCACCACAACTTTAATGGTTATGCTAATGAGTTACCAGCTCATTGAGCCCATCAAGTCATGTTCAGTTTTTATTGCAAGGAAACTGACTAACCTGACATACACACATATACCACCACAATCATAGGTTATATAACTGTAGATGGTAGTAGGTGTATGCATATTTCACAGACTGACTGTTCTGTGTTTTTCCTTATAGACGAATAAATCAGAAGCTTTACCGATGCGTGAGCAAGCCACATACAGTGCTGTCCAAGTGAGATGTGCATGGATTTTCTAAATTTAGTCCACACACTTGTAGCAATTGTACTTGTCTTTGAGTCGCACCGGGAACTGCAATCGTTTAAATTACATGGCATATCTGTCAGAATCATTGGCCTGCGTGGCAACAGTACCTCCTTTGAATTTTCCATATTGTATAATTGTAGCTTCGATAATTCTGTTCAACATTTTTTTCACTGAAAGCCTGGTACCGTTGCAAAGTCGTGCTGGATTGATGTTTTGGAGAAGGTGGATAGGCGATGGCAAGCCTGGCAATTCAAGTGAATTCAAGAATTCAGTTGGATAATTGATAATTTCGTCTTGATTCAGTACAGTATCGATGGACTTACACGTTGTCGCTTCACCTGGTATTTCGTTTTGAATACTGAAATTAATGGCATTGACATCGTTGGTTTTGGATGCTAATATAGCACATGCACTGAGCCACTGATGATTTTTGTAATGCTGTGCGATATTTGGGAAAACTTTGTGAATCAATTCGTCTCTGATTGTGGATTCATTGATGTGGATTGCCATTTTCCCATTTCCAATAGCAGATGCATGGTGTGCAGAAAGAGGATTTCGATAGTTTTATTTTACCATAAGCGATCACTCTAAGAAGTCATTTACGGAATTTAAAGCTGTTTCCACACCCACCCGCTAGGTGGCGATTAATTATTTTCCTGGATACTGAATACACTTGGTCGTTCAAGCAACTTTGCCGGAGCCGCGATCACTCTAGGATGTCATATACAGAATTTAGTGTTGTTTCCACACCCACCCGCTAGGTGCCGATAAATTATTTTCCTGGATACTGAATACACTTGGTCGTCCAAGCAACTTTGCCGAATTGGCAATCACTCTAGAACGTCATTTACGGAATTTCAGGTTGTTTCCACACCCACCCGCTAGGTGGTGATGAATTCTTTTGCTGGATACTGAATCCACTTGGTCGTTTAAGCAAATTTGCCGGAGCCACGATCTCTCTTGGAAGTCATATAGAGAATTTAGGGTTGTTTTCACTCCCATCCGCTAGGTGGCGATTGGTTTTTTTCTTCAAATATAGCCTATCTTTTTCCCATGGTCCTATAGATTGTCTGTGCCAAACTCAGGATCGGATGAATGTTATAGGAGCGCATAAAGGACATGCATACAAACATACATTCATTTTTACTTTAACTGAAAGTGAAAGTCATGCTTTTGGTCCATAAATGAAAATCGCCCAGATTAACTTTAAAACACGTTTTGGGCCTCTAGAAATCATTTCCGACCAAAATTGGGTACACGTCTGTTAGTCGGTATGGCGATCCCGCGATGCGTCCTGTTTTTTTTGTCTCAACAAAACTCCTAGATGGTTTGTCTGATAGAGCTAAAACTTCAGGGAAAGTATTAATTTGATAAGGACACGTGATCCATTTATATGAGAGCCCAATCTGTCAAAGGCTTCTGTGGGCTCGCACTCAAAAGTTCATATTATTGTCGATAAAAACTATAACATTTATCAATAAAATCTTTTGAAATTTTGGCCAAGATTGTTAATACGTATTCATTTTATGCTTACTATTTTTTAAGCCCAATCAGACAAAGGCTTCTGTGGGGTCCCATACAAAAGCTCGTCATGTTATCGATACAAACTAAATAAATCACACATTTATTAATGAAAGCTTTTGAAAATTTTGCCAAGACTATTAATTGATACTCATTTTATGCCTACCAATTTTAGGGCTAATTGGACAAAGGCTTCTGTGGGCTCCCATTCAAATCTTCGTAATTTTATCGATAAAATCGCTCTAAATCCGACATTTTCTAATAAAATCTTTTGAAATTTTGGCCAAGATTATAAATTGGCACACATTTTATGTCTGCCCATTTTTAGCCTAATTGGTTAAAGGCTTCTGTGGGCCCCCATACAAAGTTGAAATTATGATTTCTTATAATAAAACGGAGTTTTATAATAATCATTATGCGTCTCTCCATTAATAGCACTCCTAATTAGCCGGTGCGAAGGTATGAGCGGAGGCATAGAAAAAAACTATGGAAGATAAAGTCATGAAGCCGGATTGACCTGGTTCTTCTATATATAGATTAAACATTTAAAATAATTTTAAGTTCATATAAAAGGCTTTATAAATTAAGCCAAAAAAAGACTTCAACAATTATTCTAAGAGACGAACCTCTTAAAATTCTCGTTTTAAATTTTGAACGATTTTTACACCAGGGCTAAGTGTACCACTAAAAATTGGGCAAAAAAACCCTTCTGGTAGTTTAAGATTGTCAATATAACGAAAGTAAAACCTTAAATTTAAAAACAATCTCTTGAATCATTCGTCTAAACCTCAAGACATTAACCAAAATCATCTTAAGTAAATAAAAAATTATATTTCCGTATCATTTATTATATCGAATCCACTAAATAAATCAATATACAATCTCCGCATAATCTCTCTAATCTCTAAATATAAAACATGAAAAGCGCATCATAAATTATGTCTGCTGCACCGCACACAAAACGCTGATCAAAAAACAAACAAATTACGTAGCGTGAAAAATGGAATTTATCGCTTCCTCAAACATCATCGTAAGAAGTAAGAAGCAAAAGAAGAAATAATATTATTAAATTATTTTGTTGTATGACTGCTGATCAATCATCTTCTCATCTATGATTTCTCGCTCGCTATCGCATAACATAGTTAAATGATTTCTTCAAATTTCTAATATCGCGATCGAGTTCAATTTCAATCAATGGACCATCTTCATCTCCGTACTCCAATAAATCGCTTAATTGCATAATAGGAAATATAGTTTTTTTTGTTATGTACTTACATGTGTACAATCATGCATTTATATGTGAAATTTATGAGCACGTAATTAATAATAATCAACAAGAAGAAGATGGAAAAATGCAATGAAAAGAAAATATTTAGGTGGAAGATGAAGCAAATTATTTGTAATGACTTTTATAGCACGTGGTTATGGTCAGTTGCTCATTTATGATTTTGGAACATTGAGATTTCCATTTTCAACAATAATGCTAACTCTTACAATAACATTAAAATACTATGTTGCAAAATTATAAATGGAAAAGCACTATATTTTTGCAGCAAGAGGTTAAAGGTCCAGTGATCTGGCTGATAACTTAATCATGTTTTTCGTCCAAATGTGTATAATTTGAATGAGGTTTGCTTTTTCTCTTTTATACTATAGTTGTTGATCCTTATGCAAATCCATAATTTGAAAACTATTTTAGCTAAAAACAGCATTCATTTAATTGCTTCTTCATCACAGAAGATCAGCTGTTTGAAAAAAGCTTATAAGCTACAAGAAGCTTCAATAACCGCTCAGTATCGAATCAATTTATTTTGTAAACATTTTCATAAGTTTTATGCTTCTAGGTACTCGTACCTACGTATATTTTTTATATTTTTACATAGATTTATTACCCTTTTCATCACTATCAATTTTATAGATGAAGAGGTTATGATGGGATACGTCCAGTTTTCAGCGCACAATTTTCCCGTCACAATTGTTCTTTCACAATTGTTCCCGAAATCATTCTTCTCTAGGACAATTGTTCTCTTGGAAAATTGTTCTCTGGGACAACTGTTCTCTAGGACCATTGTTTTCTCGGACAATTGTTCCCAAAAAATTTTCAAATCTCATAAATAAAAGTTGGATAATACGCTTTTGACACTAACGAAAAATGGCTGACTAAGAAAAGAAAAACTTGTGTGACAAAAAAAGAAATTTGGGTGACGANGATGGGATACGTCCAGTTTTCAGCGCACAATTTTCCCGTCACAATTGTTCTTTCACAATTGTTCCCGAAATCATTCTTCTCTAGGACAATTGTTCTCTTGGAAAATTGTTCTCTGGGACAACTGTTCTCTAGGACCATTGTTTTCTCGGACAATTGTTCCCAAAAAATTTTCAAATCTCATAAATAAAAGTTGGATAATACGCTTTTGACACTAACGAAAAATGGCTGACTAAGAAAAGAAAAACTTGTGTGACAAAAAAAGAAATTTGGGTGACGAAAAAAATTTGGGCGATAAGCCAAATTTTCTGTTTTGTCACCCAAATTTCTTATTTTGTCCCTCAATTTTTTACCCTTCGTCATCCAAATTTCTTTTTTTGTCACCCAAATTTCTTTTTTTGTTTCATAATTTCATTATATTTTATATTATTTTCTAGTGAAAAATTGACCGGAAGAACAATGTGGCATAGGGAGAATGGTCCCAGAGAACAATTGCCCCAGAGAACAATTTCCCCAGAGAACAATTGTCCTAGAGAACAATTGCCCCAGAGAACAATTGTCCTAGAGAACAATAGTCTCAGAGGACAATTGAGTGGGGAAAATTATCCGCAAACCGGTTATAATATCCTCGGAAAAATAATAAAATAGAATTGTTTCTGTTTTCACAAAAAATGTTCCATTTGGTCTGAAACACGGAAATCCGAAAAATTTTGTGTGTCTGTGGGATCTTACATTCTCAAGTAAATCTCAACCGATTTTAATGAAATTTGGATTCATTTTTCGTCAAAAGTAAAGACGAGTTCGTAGATGAGGCAAATCGGGCCATGGGATCGAGGGACTCCCTATAAGAATTTTCCAAAAATCTTTGAGTTCTTATGAAGGAAATGCTCTCAAATTTAGAATATAATCTTGTGGAAAGTNGTTTCTGTTTTCACAAAAAATGTTCCATTTGGTCTGAAACACGGAAATCCGAAAAATTTTGTGTGTCTGTGGGATCTTACATTCTCAAGTAAATCTCAACCGATTTTAATGAAATTTGGATTCATTTTTCGTCAAAAGTAAAGACGAGTTCGTAGATGAGGCAAATCGGGCCATGGGATCGAGGGACTCCCTATAAGAATTTTCCAAAAATCTTTGAGTTCTTATGAAGGAAATGCTCTCAAATTTAGAATATAATCTTGTGGAAAGTCTTCAAGAACAGTTCGTAAAAAACTTCCATATAATCTGGGGGCTCCTGTGTTCCAGGAACATCCAAACTCTTGAGTTCAAGTGCTCGGAATGAGCTCAAATTTGGAATATAAGCTTTTCGTAAGTATCCAACAATAGTTTCTAAAAAAGTCTGACTCTGGGACATTGGGACCTGATGGCTCCTAAGTACCGGCTACTTTCTGAATTCTCGAGTTCTAATGATCGAAATGAGCTCAAATTTGTAATATAAGCTTATGGCAAGTGCCCAGCAACATTTCTATTCCTAGTGCTTCCAATTACCAGACTTTCTTTGATGGAACTCTGTCAATAATTTTCCGATTCTCTTTTCTCTTTTGCTATATAAAATTCAAACTGAGCCAATACCATAATTTTTGTTTAATTTAAAAAGGAGTTCCAATGATCAAATATTCTGCAAGTTATAAAAAGGAGCTTCAATCTTCTTCGTGGGATCTTACATTCTCATATTCTGATTTTCATTACAAAATAAGACATCAAAATAGGTAATCGAAAGCGCCACATCAGAAGCTTAGAAACCTGCTGTTGTGTGCTCATCATCATCGTAGTCTTCGTCGACGGTTGTTGATTTATTAAAAGTCACCGCACAAAGTCAAATTAATGCGATGATGTCATGCTCAATAAAACAATAAAGTAAAGTGTAACCTGAATATATTAAATAACTTCTTTTTTATCTAAATCCATAAATCATAAAAGAGTACCATTAAAAAATGAAATAAAATGACAACTAATTGCCGATGATGCGATGAAGAGAAAACATGATTAATTAATAATGTTAAAAAGCATTTGAAAAATACCTGAGTGCTAAATGTTCAACGATGATATTTATTATTATTATAATTATACCGTTCTTTTTAATAGAAGGTGTTAAATAAGATTTGTGACGCTTCGTCAAATCAACCACAAAAAATCTGAAATTCCAAAGAATTCGTTTTACTTTCTCTTTCTCTTCAGTTTTTTTTATGAACCCAAAGTCATGAGTTCGTAATTTCGATTTCAACAACCGCAAAATTCTCCTCCATCTTCTTTCCATCATCATTTTGTTAAATGAAGATTTATTATTCAAATTTTTATGTTTGATAATGCATGTGATTTTTTTGCCAATTGTATTTTACTTCATACTGACCCAAATAAGACTAATTTTTTACTTGTCGTTTTATATTTTAAAGTTAAGTTGCGCATTATGATGCAACGCACTGTTATGCTCGACGACACGAAAAATGAAGAGCAAAAATACGTGCGTATTTTAAGTTAAATTGCGCTTTTTATTTTGTATAGAAATTTCGGCGATGAGAAATTCTGTCCTTGAGACAAAAATAAAAAGATTTGAAGCTGAAACAAAAAAGGTTCGTCGCTCTTTTTTATGATTGAAGTCTTTCGTTTTATGTTCCTGAAAATATTATTTCTATAGAATTTAATGTGAGAAATTAAATAACAATAAAAATACTAATAGAGAAAAAATAAAATTGAAAAAAAATATTGAAAAAATAATAAATGAGGACGAGGACGAGCCTGAGTAAGGCGCAGCCACCTGAAACAGGAAGTCAGCCATTTCCAGCAAAGGTAAGATAAACCTCCTTTCTTCCAATCTTGCCCAAGCGTATAACTTTTCTCTCAAAGTCTTCAAACTTCTGAATTTCCACTTATCATCACAGCATTTCAGAACATATCAGCTCATTCTTTGTTACTCACTGAGTAATACTCAGTACGTTGAAAACAAAAATTGAGCAATAAACATGAAAACTGAAAGCTCAGCCAAACATTTTTCATCCGATTGGTCCCACATTTTGTCCAAACATGCAAATTTATGTCCTGTATTCAAACTTGCAAAAGTAATTTTTTGGTCCAAATAACAAAGTTTCATCGGTGTGTCCCATTTTTTTATATTAATTTTCAGACACCCCACGCCAAAATGTATTGTCCGTAAAAAAAGATTTTTTGGTCACAATGATTGATTTTCTCTACGGCCCCAGAGGTCATCGCAATTTTTTTATACCAAATGTTGAACTCCTCAGGCCTATAGATAATACCTTATTGCTAAAGTTATTTTTTAGTTCAAATGACTCATTTTTATTTGTTTCTGAATCCCCAGGATGTCATCGAACATTTTTTATACCAATTTTTGGACTCCCTAAATAATAGTTGAGTTACCTCGCAAAATTTCATTTTTGGTGCCAATGACCAATTTTAATCAGTCTTTGGACCCCAGGCGGTCTTACCAAATTTTTAATTGTAATTTTAGGACTACCTAGGTTAATAATAAATTTTTTTTTGGTAAAAATGACAAATTTTCATCGGTCTCTGTAATTCTCTAGGATCGGAAACTAATAGCCCTTTGTTGTAAGTTTCCATTTTTGGCCATTTTCAATTTTGGTCAAAGTCCTAGCCAAAATTTCAGGNCTCTGTAATTCTCTAGGATCGGAAACTAATAGCCCTTTGTTGTAAGTTTCCATTTTTGGCCATTTTCAATTTTGGTCAAAGTCCTAGCCAAAATTTCAGGCCGTATCCAAATTTTCAGGATTTTTATACGCCAAATGACACTGAAAAGGCCCTCTGATATGTGTGGGAGCCACTAGATTATCCTCACTATAGTTAAATAAGACGCAAGAATCCGGCAAACTCCATTCAACCCCCAGGCATTTTTTCAGTCTCTCCTTAAAAGGATAAATGAATCTTCATGGGTTACAGACGTGTTCTTATGGTTTCCTCATAGGTTATGTTATTTTGAGCCACTAGGAAGCTCCGCGGAAGACGTTAGGTCGTTAAATAATGTATAAAGTCCTCACTCATGATTTCCTTGCGATTTCCTATTGTTTTTGGTGTTAATCGGGAAAAG